>VXAB01008335.1:0-210722 GCA_013399175.1 Odontophorus gujanensis | reverse complement strand
TAGATATTGAAATGCCACTATCAGTCACCTCAGAGCCAGGTTGAACAGCCCCAGATCTTTCAAGCTGTCCTCATAGGAGAGATATTCCATCCCTTGGACCATTTTTATGGCCCTCCTCTGGGCACACTCTAACAGGTCTATGTCTCTCATTTACTGAGGACTCTACATCTGGGTGCAGTATTCTAGGTGAGTCCTCACCAAAGCAGAGTAGAGGGGCAGGATCATAGAATCATAGAATCACCAA
The DNA here is from genome assembly GCA_013399175.1 of Odontophorus gujanensis. Classification (NCBI taxonomy): domain Eukaryota; kingdom Metazoa; phylum Chordata; class Aves; order Galliformes; family Odontophoridae; genus Odontophorus; species Odontophorus gujanensis. The sequence goes on along the minus strand of VXAB01008335.1, from coordinate 210,478 downwards.
GGTTGGAAAAGATCTCTAACATCATCCAGTCCATCCATCCACCTATCTTCAACATTTCCCACTAAACCATGTCCCTCAGTATAACACCTAAACGTCCGTCACCCTGCTGACCACACTTCTTTTGATGCAGCCCAGGATACGATGGGCTTTCTGGGCTGCAAGGGCACATGGCAGAGGTGGTGTTTTGTGGACAATTCACAGTCTAGTTCCATCTTTTTATCACACTCTGACCTGTAACTGAACAGGACTGGGGCACTCATCATTTCCAATCTTTAAGTTCAGGCTCCAGTTGAAAGGGAAATAGTGGATGTTTCATGTGGGAACTGAGGCATTCTTCAGCATAGCTAGAATTTTGGTAATTCACTACAGACTGACATAATATGCTTTGTGGTCTGGTTTACTTGAAAAATCACAGTCCTGTAATATAGGCACATGCAAATTCAAGTCAAATTATTTGAAATTACTATTAATTACAGCTGCAATTCTAACATCTATGAATCTGTCAGAAGCCATCTGGATTTACACCATCCATTTCCTCTATTCTAAAGAGTCATTAAATATCTTTCCAATACTTTAAGTACAGTGCTGAGAACAGAGACAAGAAGTCCTGATATTTTAAGATAAACTAATTTCAAGAGGCATGAAGAAAAAACGTATTTACTTTAATCATATTTGGCAGAATATACTTCTCAGAATGGTCATTGCATTTAAAGTATGGTAGGAATTGGGCATTTCTCAGTATAGAACTGAGAGATTCCAAATCTGTGTGCTCCCATGGTGTGAAGTCATCTACACTAATCAAATTGCTGGGGAAAAAAAAGGAAGAAAATGAAGTGATTTAGTCTATGTGGTCCTTCCAAGCATTAAGTGACTTAGAATTGCTTTAGATCAAATATTCAAATTTCCTTCAGCAATTCACTTAAAGAGATTTTTATTAGTGGAATTGCACACTGAATTATGTGGAGCTCAGTCCCAAGATCAGACAAGTAGATATTCAAAAGTTCTATTCATTTTGAATTGCACTAAAAAATATTCAAGTGCTAGCTTCTATTTTTATTGTACTAAAATTATAATAAATTTATCCTCTTATTTGTGATAGTAGGTACAGTTTTGTCTTTCATGAGGCATTTGGAAAGCAATCATGTAGCAGCTTACCACAATATTACTGCTGATTGTGTACATAAATGCTTCCACAGATCCTTTGAAGATGATGGGAGTTATGACCTCCCAGAGCATGCTTATGCAAAACAGAGGAGGACAAGATAAAGAGACATGATGTGATTCTTGCTGCACTAACACTGGGATAAAGCTTTCTGGACATAAGACCACAGCATTACACTCAATTTTCCTGACATAATTAGCTAATGTATCTACACTGCCTCTAGGATTACCTTTGAATGGTACTATATCATGTGAATATGCCTACTTGGGAAACAATTCATATGAAATTCAAATGCATGGCATACATGTTCCACAGACATGAGTATTTCCAGATTTCAGTGAAGTGACTTTGTGGCCCCACTTTCCATTCTGAGACAACACTTAGTCTTGACCTTTACGAGACTCCTGAAAAAAAAAAATAATAATATTCCTATGTTGAATTAGAATATAAAGTGTCTTGGGATACATAATATTTACATATAAAAATGTGTGGGACCCAGGGAGTGTCACATAGACTACAAATGAGTATCGTTCTGGATGTCAAGCACTAGAAATTGGCAAGAAAATACAGTGGCAATATTGGATGCTGAGATCTACATAGGTTGTTTCTTCCTTCACACCTTAGATAACAGAGTTCTTTATACAGCTGAAGCTGTTTACCAGTATCTAAACTTGCAAGTCTAACAGTGTTTTGATTTCAGAGGCATATAGTATTGTTTCAGTTTTGACAAGGAGATGGATCAGCATCTCTGAGTATAGATTCTATGTGGACTTGAGCAGTTTTTTGAGCACCAAATTTCATTCTATATCAGCATTCCATCCTGTACCTCTCCCATATGTGGATTTCCTTCAGAATATGTTTTGGAGGGATTGCAACATCACTGTTCAAGCTATAACTAGGGTAAAAGGCTGTGATGTGCTACTTTATCCTCTTCTACATTTTGCATTTTCTTGAAGCTAAATGATTTCTAATTTTGAATGTATCTATCATTTAGAATGTGCTGAGGGGTATATTCATTGAAGTAAAAGATTTACCTCTACGTTTCAGCCAATCATATCCAAAGCAGTAGACACAGAGCAATGTAACACAAAAGAGTCAGTTACCAAAGATCACTAGGAGATCAGAAAAGGTCATAGACTAAATATAAAGGTTGTCCCAGGCTTTTAAAATACACAGTGTTTATTCTAGCTTCATTTGGCAAGCAAACATTGTTCATAGTACTTCGAGCTGACTTTTTGCAGCATCATATTTTTTTAATTACACGAGTGAACTGGGTGAGTTAAGTAGCTCCTGATTTCTTTTTACCATAAGCCCTTCAGACTGAGAGGAAAAGCCTTCTTAAGCCTGCGGCAGAACAGTGCTTGCAGCAATGCTGTGCCTGAATTAGCTACCTATCCCCAGTTCCCATTGATGGGACTTGTGGGCAGGGAAAGACTGTACGATGGCTCCAAGTACACTTTGAAGAAAAAAGGTAACAACAAAATGAAGGACAACAATAATAAGGCACTTAAATTTGTCACTACAATTCAGGAATTCTTTTTTTTTCTTTTCTTTTGTCCTCTAAGTGTATTTATATTATAAATTATTTGTGTACATGCAAATACAAATATACACAGCTGTAAGTACCTATACAGCTAAAATTTTATATTAAAATGATTCTTTTAAGCTGTTAAACTTTTAACTTTTAAATTATTCTTTAAAGTATTTTAATGAGCATTGTGATGTTCCTCTAAATAAACTGTATCTTATTTGTTGTTTTTTTTCCCCGTCATGGTATACTCAAGAGGGAATGACTTTAAAAAATATGATTAGATATTATACTCTTCAAATGATGTTGATATGCATCCTTAAATTTTAATTTGTTTTTTTTTTTTTCTATCTTGTGTTTCATTAGAAATAGACATCTATGATAATTACAGATAGTAATGAGTAAATATTCTATTCTAAAGATAATCATGCTTTAAGGAGACAATTGTACAATGTTCATTAATAGTTGTCTTATAATTTAAGGATAAAAATCTGTACTTTGCATTTCTAAGGCCTCAAATTTATCAAATACAAAATGGCCTTAGTTATTCAGGGACATAGTATTGCAGTCACAGGAATTTTTCAGTCTTCACAGGTCTCAACATTTTTTTCATAAGGCAGCTCCTTCTGCTACAATGAATTTAAGAGCTGGGGACAGTCTCTTTATTTATGTTATAGACATTATAAGGACATCTATCAAATCCTAGGAGCATGTGTCATTTTCAAAAAATTTTTGTGTTACTAAAACTACCTTTTCAAAATCTACCACAAAAAATATTTGTGCCATATAAATATATATATATAGTATACTACTTCAGTATTTAAACACTTACATAAATAAATGAACTCTAAGTCACTTTTCTGCCAACTGTATTGTTTGTTTCTTCTCTAAAATAGTACTAGTATTTTTTTCAAACTCTTTTCATATAACAGAAAGTTTCAGTGAGTCAAATAATTTTCAATATTTAGAGAGGAGATGAATATAACAACTCAGATAAGCCTTCACCACTTATTTACAGACATACATTATAATATTTTCTTTGCGATTTCCTTTCATTCTGCCTCTGCCTTATGCATTCTAATATCTTGGGTCTTTTTTTGCCTGAAGCCGTGTTCAGCAATTTTTCTGAGATTTCTACAATGGCAGTAAGTTAACTGCTCTGAAACAGTTTTGAAGTCTGGAAGTTCTTTTGTAATCTTTCTACCTTTTGTGCTCTACTTTGCATTCACGTTATGTTTTTCATTTTGTAACCAACTCTAATTGTTAAATCAGTTCTTTTGAACTACATTTCCATATTCCCTAGGCTTTACTCAGCTAGGTAGTGGCTCACTCTTTACACTGTGCCATCCATGGTAAATCATGGTAAATTCATCCCATCCACCTATTTTTCCCCTGACATTCACATCTGAGCTTAATTAGTAATTAGCTAGAAAACTCTGAAAGTTTTTATATCTTCATAACTAGAAAAAAACAAGATCAGAGTAGATCTGAAAAACAAGATCTGAAAGTCTCATCTGGAGTACTGCATCGAAGTCTGAGGCCCTCAGCACAAGAAAGACACGGAGCTGTCTGAGTGGATCCAGACAAGGGCCACAGAGATGATCAGAGGGCTGGAGCACCTCTTCTATGAAGAAAGGCTTGTTTAGTATGGAGAAGAGAAAGCTCAAGAGAGAGACCATGTGGCTTTCCAGTGTTGGAGGGAAGCTTATAAAGAGGAGGAAAACTGACTTTTTACACAAGCAGAAATTCACAGGGTGGTGAGGCAATGGAACAGGTTGCTCAGAGAGGTTGTGGATGCCCCAACTCTGAAGGCATCCAAGGCTAGGTTGGATAGGGCCATAGACAGCCTGATTTAGTGGTTTGCCATCCTGCCTACTGCAGGAAGGTTGTAACTAGATGATCTTTAAGATCACTTCCAACCTAAGCCATTCTACAATTCTATGATATATTGCATGTGTCCGTATTCTGTTAACTAAACAGCTTTTACAAATATTTTATCTGTGCCTGCTTAACATTCTTGGTTGCTTTGAGTACAATCCATGTTGATATTCTATATCCACTGCAAATTCAAAGAAACACTGAACAATTACCAAAACATAATTTCCATTTCTAGAACACTGTTTTGCTTAGATATTTTTCCACCACAATTTTGCAGATATTCTGTGATTGCGTTTTAGTGATGATAAGACCTAGGTTAAAAGCCCTTTTAAATACAGACACAGCCAAATCTCTCTAGTCCTCTGCATTTGCAAGAGACTGATTATTCTGCTGGATGTTCCAAGATTTAGTAGCTGAATTAATCCAGAAGAATTTTTGTCAAGTATGTGTCCCATTGATTTATCATTTCTGTTTCCACGCATTTTCCTGTCTGAGTCATGGACAATACTTCCCATGTTTTAACAAAACAGGCTTTTATCCATGAAGTCTAGCATTACCACTTTAATAGATGTATTTAAAGAGAGGCTTTGCTTCATTTTATATATTTCATGTGTTACTCTGGAAATTTGTTTTGGACATTCCTGTGTTCCTAAAGTATATTTACTGTTATTGAGTTTACATTCCTGGTAATTGGCTAGTGTGGATCAGATTTTGAAGGATTTCTTCTTCATTCAATCACTTAAAATTGCAGTTTAGCTATGTAAATTTCTTCTTTGTCTTCCTATTTCTCATTTTGTTCAGCACCACAGTACCTCCTGAGACACTATTACTGTTTCCTTAAGTAGAATAGACGCTATATCTAAGGAGTTTACTTTTCCTTGGGGCATTTCTGATGAGCTCCCTCATTTTATTAAATTTGTCTTTCTGAAGTTTATTGTCATTCTCACTCTTCAATATACATAACTTTCTCACAATACAGATTCTAATTACATTGTGATTATCATTGTTTTGTAGCTCTGCTAGCACTACAATTTAAATGAACATCTATGTTGTACTTTTATGACTGAAAGAGATATTCACTTCACTAAATGCAGCTAAATTCAGATACAATTTCCCTAGGTTCCCTTCATTGTCAATAAAAACAAAAATTCACCTTCAGGAGGTGATTCAGAAGAACTACCACTTGTCGATATGCAAACCATACATCCAATCTGAGGAAAACTATTTCAGTCTCCATTCAACTCACCTAGCTCACTAATTTAATCTTTGCAGGGTGTACATAGCCTTTGAGAGCCACAATGTGCTTCTTCTGAGTGTGAGAACATCTTGGAGCCAAAAGGCAAGTAGCCAGGTATTCCTTAGGCAGTTAGAAGGAAAGAAAAATGTCATCTGTTCTAATTAGATAACTATTAAATAATAATGTTCTAATTTTTAATTAGACAGTCTCTTTAAAAACAACAATTTGTCTGAATAATGTTTTTATATCTTCATAACTAGATAAAACCTCATGCTGTCTGGGAGTCAAGTTACCCAAGTGCTTTCAAAAGGGAGCAACACTTCATTAAATGGGGCATTTTTCTCTCTCTAATTATCAGAGATACTACATGAAATACCCAATGATTTGAAACTAACATATGTTAAGTATGTTTTTGAAATAATGCTGTATACACACACACAGACAACACACGTTTCTTTGTTTTGGGAAGATTATCTGAGACTGAACACTAGGGAGAGTTAGTAGTTGTGTCAGTTGTCAGCTGTCTGAGATCGATGTCCTTTGATTAAACAGCACTGCCACTTATGTTCCTGTAGCCGAGGAACCACAGTTAGCTATCACTATCAGAAGACACATGTCTAAGCTTCACCTCACAAAAAATAAATTAGGAAACTAATGGGACAATAATCTCCTGGTACCTCTTACAACAACAAAAAAGAGTTGAATAAGATATTTAGACACAACAAAAAACTTGTTTCCTCTGCAAAGGCCTTGCCAAATGTTATAAATTAATCATTATTTTCATCAGTGCTCAACTTTTGGAGCATTGCCACAACAGAATGAAAGGAGCCAACTCTCGGTACTCTGGGACAGCAAAAGAATGTATTTATCTGAGACACCAAGCTCTTGTCTGCAGATACAAGCTTCTGGGAACAGGTATTTCATCAGCTACTCACTGATGACAATTATGAGATATTTACAATTCGAAAACAATTCAGATAGAGCTCTCTCTCTATGAAACTTTAATGAGCAGCATGTTTTGTTGGAAGTGTCATAAAACTTTCATCAAAGTTCAAAATATTCCCAAGAAAACAGCTCTGTCTTTGACAAGAAGATCAGAAATTTGCAGTTTAGATCAAACAGTGTGAAGAGGAAAAGAAATGTCTTCTGTTATAATTATTAGGATACGATAATTATACTTTTACAAGCTCAGAAAATTTTTAAAAAGCAGCTCAGTAAACATTGTAAAATCCAGCATTAAGGTTAGCTTTCATAGTCTTCCTTTAAAGGAAGATAAACAAATTCATAGTAGCTAAAAGCCTAACAGTAATAGTAAGAAAAAGAATGTTGTTTTCAGAGCAGGACCACAGTCACTAACAAAAATAATTTGTTCCTTTACTTCATTTTGGTACAGTACTTTTTCCAAGTAGTTGAAATTCCGTAACTGCTTGCAAGGAGGAAACGATGACATTGTAGTATAGGGGCAGGCAGACCTGAGCTCACTGGACTTTACACCAGTTCTTAATTGTTAACTTGTAAGCGGTTGGAACAAAAATGAGACGTGCAGCTTTCCTATTCAGTGGCAGCATTAATAATTGAATAAATGGCCCCTATGACCTTTAGGGCACTGAGAACTCAAACAAATCAAGGCTCAAATAGGATATAAGTATATGTAGTATGAGAATATTTCAGATTTCATTAAAGAAAGGGAAACAAACCTACAAGAACAGAAGCTTAGTATGAAAACAGCCATAACATGGGAAGACAGAATAAAAAGCAAATCCCATGTGGTCAATATAAATGTGATTATGTGTGTTCTTTCAGTTATTGCACTCAGGTTAATGATGAACAAATTCCAACTTATGTCTTTATAACAAAAATAGCATATACAGAAGATTTTTAAAGTGCTATTGTAGCCCTCCCTTCCTACAGCCTGTGCTCATCCTTCCATCCTATCTTTCCTGTTATTTAAATAAGAAAAATCACAGAGCCCCCAGCTCTCCAAAACCACCATATTCAGAAGACTGGTTCCAGAAGATACAAACGCAGGTATAACTGCACATAGCAGTGCATACTGAAATAACAACTTTTACACACACACAAAAAAAATAATATTGAAGAAAAAGGTTTACATTGAAAGCAACCAATATCTTCCCCTCTGTCTATAGGGGGGTGATGATAAGACNTTTTTTTTTTTTTCTATCTTGTGTTTCATTAGAAATAGACATCTATGATAATTACAGATAGTAATGAGTAAATATTCTATTCTAAAGATAATCATGCTTTAAGGAGACAATTGTACAATGTTCATTAATAGTTGTCTTATAATTTAAGGATAAAAATCTGTACTTTGCATTTCTAAGGCCTCAAATTTATCAAATACAAAATGGCCTTAGTTATTCAGGGACATAGTATTGCAGTCACAGGAATTTTTCAGTCTTCACAGGTCTCAACATTTTTTTCATAAGGCAGCTCCTTCTGCTACAATGAATTTAAGAGCTGGGGACAGTCTCTTTATTTATGTTATAGACATTATAAGGACATCTATCAAATCCTAGGAGCATGTGTCATTTTCAAAAAATTTTTGTGTTACTAAAACTACCTTTTCAAAATCTACCACAAAAAATATTTGTGCCATATAAATATATATATATAGTATACTACTTCAGTATTTAAACACTTACATAAATAAATGAACTCTAAGTCACTTTTCTGCCAACTGTATTGTTTGTTTCTTCTCTAAAATAGTACTAGTAGTTTTTTCAAACTCTTTTCATATAACAGAAAGTTTCAGTGAGTCAAATAATTTTCAATATTTAGAGAGGAGATGAATATAACAACTCAGATAAGCCTTCACCACTTATTTACAGACATACATTATAATATTTTCTTTGCGATTTCCTTTCATTCTGCCTCTGCCTTATGCATTCTAATATCTTGGGTCTTTTTTTGCCTGAAGCCGTGTTCAGCAATTTTTCTGAGATTTCTACAATGGCAGTAAGTTAACTGCTCTGAAACAGTTTTGAAGTCTGGAAGTTCTTTTGTAATCTTTCTACCTTTTGTGCTCTACTTTGCATTCACGTTATGTTTTTCATTTTGTAACCAACTCTAATTGTTAAATCAGTTCTTTTGAACTACATTTCCATATTCCCTAGGCTTTACTCAGCTAGGTAGTGGCTCACTCTTTACACTGTGCCATCCATGGTAAATCATGGTAAATTCATCCCATCCACCTATTTTTCCCCTGACATTCACATCTGAGCTTAATTAGTAATTAGCTAGAAAACTCTGAAAGTTTTTATATCTTCATAACTAGAAAAAAACAAGATCAGAGTAGATCTGAAAAACAAGATCTGAAAGTCTCATCTGGAGTACTGCATCGAAGTCTGAGGCCCTCAGCACAAGAAAGACACGGAGCTGTCTGAGTGGATCCAGACAAGGGCCACAGAGATGATCAGAGGGCTGGAGCACCTCTTCTATGAAGAAAGGCTTGTTTAGTATGGAGAAGAGAAAGCTCAAGAGAGAGACCATGTGGCTTTCCAGTGTTGGAGGGAAGCTTATAAAGAGGAGGAAAACTGACTTTTTACACAAGCAGAAATTCACAGGGTGGTGAGGCAATGGAACAGGTTGCTCAGAGAGGTTGTGGATGCCCCAACTCTGAAGGCATCCAAGGCTAGGTTGGATAGGGCCATAGACAGCCTGATTTAGTGGTTTGCCATCCTGCCTACTGCAGGAAGGTTGTAACTAGATGATCTTTAAGATCACTTCCAACCTAAGCCATTCTACAATTCTATGATATATTGCATGTGTCCGTATTCTGTTAACTAAACAGCTTTTACAAATATTTTATCTGTGCCTGCTTAACATTCTTGGTTGCTTTGAGTACAATCCATGTTGATATTCTATATCCACTGCAAATTCAAAGAAACACTGAACAATTACCAAAACATAATTTCCATTTCTAGAACACTGTTTTGCTTAGATATTTTTCCACCACAATTTTGCAGATATTCTGTGATTGCGTTTTAGTGATGATAAGACCTAGGTTAAAAGCCCTTTTAAATACAGACACAGCCAAATCTCTCTAGTCCTCTGCATTTGCAAGAGACTGATTATTCTGCTGGATGTTCCAACATTTAGTAGCTGAATTAATCCAGAAGAATTTTTGTCAAGTATGTGTCCCATTGATTTATCATTTCTGTTTCCACGCATTTTCCTGTCTGAGTCATGGACAATACTTCCCATGTTTTAACAAAACAGGCTTTTATCCATGAAGTCTAGCATTACCACTTTAATAGATGTATTTAAAGAGAGGCTTTGCTTCATTTTATATATTTCATGTGTTACTCTGGAAATTTGTTTTGGACATTCCTGTGTTCCTAAAGTATATTTACTGTTATTGAGTTTACATTCCTGGTAATTGGCTAGTGTGGATCAGATTTTGAAGGATTTCTTCTTCATTCAATCACTTAAAATTGCAGTTTAGCTATGTAAATTTCTTCTTTGTCTTCCTATTTCTCATTTTGTTCAGCACCACAGTACCTCCTGAGACACTATTACTGTTTCCTTAAGTAGAATAGACGCTATATCTAAGGAGTTTACTTTTCCTTGGGGCATTTCTGATGAGCTCCCTCATTTTATTAAATTTGTCTTTCTGAAGTTTATTGTCATTCTCACTCTTCAATATACATAACTTTCTCACAATACAGATTCTAATTACATTGTGATTATCATTGTTTTGTAGCTCTGCTAGCACTACAATTTAAATGAACATCTATGTTGTACTTTTATGACTGAAAGAGATATTCACTTCACTAAATGCAGCTAAATTCAGATACAATTTCCCTAGGTTCCCTTCATTGTCAATAAAAACAAAAATTCACCTTCAGGAGGTGATTCAGAAGAACTACCACTTGTCGATATGCAAACCATACATCCAATCTGAGGAAAACTATTTCAGTCTCCATTCAACTCACCTAGCTCACTAATTTAATCTTTGCAGGGTGTACATAGCCTTTGAGAGCCACAATGTGCTTCTTCTGAGTGTGAGAACATCTTGGAGCCAAAAGGCAAGTAGCCAGGTATTCCTTAGGCAGTTAGAAGGAAAGAAAAATGTCATCTGTTCTAATTAGATAACTATTAAATAATAATGTTCTAATTTTTAATTAGACAGTCTCTTTAAAAACAACAATTTGTCTGAATAATGTTTTTATATCTTCATAACTAGATAAAACCTCATGCTGTCTGGGAGTCAAGTTACCCAAGTGCTTTCAAAAGGGAGCAACACTTCATTAAATGGGGCATTTTTCTCTCTCTAATTATCAGAGATACTACATGAAATACCCAATGATTTGAAACTAACATATGTTAAGTATGTTTTTGAAATAATGCTGTATACACACACACAGACAACACACGTTTCTTTGTTTTGGGAAGATTATCTGAGACTGAACACTAGGGAGAGTTAGTAGTTGTGTCAGTTGTCAGCTGTCTGAGATCGATGTCCTTTGATTAAACAGCACTGCCACTTATGTTCCTGTAGCCGAGGAACCACAGTTAGCTATCACTATCAGAAGACACATGTCTAAGCTTCACCTCACAAAAAATAAATTAGGAAACTAATGGGACAATAATCTCCTGGTACCTCTTACAACAACAAAAAAGAGTTGAATAAGATATTTAGACACAACAAAAAACTTGTTTCCTCTGCAAAGGCCTTGCCAAATGTTATAAATTAATCATTATTTTCATCAGTGCTCAACTTTTGGAGCATTGCCACAACAGAATGAAAGGAGCCAACTCTCGGTACTCTGGGACAGCAAAAGAATGTATTTATCTGAGACACCAAGCTCTTGTCTGCAGATACAAGCTTCTGGGAACAGGTATTTCATCAGCTACTCACTGATGACAATTATGAGATATTTACAATTCGAAAACAATTCAGATAGAGCTCTCTCTCTATGAAACTTTAATGAGCAGCATGTTTTGTTGGAAGTGTCATAAAACTTTCATCAAAGTTCAAAATATTCCCAAGAAAACAGCTCTGTCTTTGACAAGAAGATCAGAAATTTGCAGTTTAGATCAAACAGTGTGAAGAGGAAAAGAAATGTCTTCTGTTATAATTATTAGGATACGATAATTATACTTTTACAAGCTCAGAAAATTTTTAAAAAGCAGCTCAGTAAACATTGTAAAATCCAGCATTAAGGTTAGCTTTCATAGTCTTCCTTTAAAGGAAGATAAACAAATTCATAGTAGCTAAAAGCCTAACAGTAATAGTAAGAAAAAGAATGTTGTTTTCAGAGCAGGACCACAGTCACTAACAAAAATAATTTGTTCCTTTACTTCATTTTGGTACAGTACTTTTTCCAAGTAGTTGAAATTCCGTAACTGCTTGCAAGGAGGAAACGATGACATTGTAGTATAGGGGCAGGCAGACCTGAGCTCACTGGACTTTACACCAGTTCTTAATTGTTAACTTGTAAGCGGTTGGAACAAAAATGAGACGTGCAGCTTTCCTATTCAGTGGCAGCATTAATAATTGAATAAATGGCCCCTATGACCTTTAGGGCACTGAGAACTCAAACAAATCAAGGCTCAAATAGGATATAAGTATATGTAGTATGAGAATATTTCAGATTTCATTAAAGAAAGGGAAACAAACCTACAAGAACAGAAGCTTAGTATGAAAACAGCCATAACATGGGAAGACAGAATAAAAAGCAAATCCCATGTGGTCAATATAAATGTGATTATGTGTGTTCTTTCAGTTATTGCACTCAGGTTAATGATGAACAAATTCCAACTTATGTCTTTATAACAAAAATAGCATATACAGAAGATTTTTAAAGTGCTATTGTAGCCCTCCCTTCCTACAGCCTGTGCTCATCCTTCCATCCTATCTTTCCTGTTATTTAAATAAGAAAAATCACAGAGCCCCCAGCTCTCCAAAACCACCATATTCAGAAGACTGGTTCCAGAAGATACAAACGCAGGTATAACTGCACATAGCAGTGCATACTGAAATAACAACTTTTACACACACACAAAAAAAATAATATTGAAGAAAAAGGTTTACATTGAAAGCAACCAATATCTTCCCCTCTGTCTATAGGGGGGTGATGATAAGACTATATACAATGTTAAGAAGTTTTGTTTTGATCTTATGGCTTAGATTGTTCAAGACATTCTCTGAACACCAAGATGCTTATCTGCTTTGTTAGTTCTATCAGATGTAATAAATATTGCCTCAGCTTTGCCTTCCCAAAAACTTGGCTGGCCAGACCCATGTCAATGATCCCTCCAGAGCCTGCAAAGTCTTGCACTTGCTATATCTGCAAGAAGAGGTCCACTTTCTGTTCGATGCCACAGTCTTCTTCACAAAATAAGCCCTTTTATTCAGTGGGAACACTGAACAGTTCTCACTGTGGACTCTATTCCTACACTGAAGTGTTTTGTTTTAAAAGGGGGTGATGCAGTTAAAATAATTTTTGTTGCTACTTGCATTTTGTTAGTTATCTTATTATTTTTATGGGCCTGTTTTAAGCACAGTCAACATTTTCTCCTACAACACAACAGAAACTTATGATTTTATTTCTTCAACCTCCATTCATTTCAGCCTTCCAGTACTTAAAAAGAGCTTATATTCAGAAAGTAGACTGACTTTTACACAGGCGTATAGTATAGGACAAGGTGAAATGGTTTTAAACTACAAGAGTGGAGATCTATATTAAATGTGAGGCAGAAATTTTTCACTCCAAGGGTGGTGAAGCACAGGCACAGGCTGCCCAGAGAAACTGTGGATGCCCTGTCCCTGAAGGCACTCAATGCCGGGTTGGATGGGGTCCCGGACAGCCCAAACTGGTTGTGGCAACTGTGCCCACAGCACAGGGAGTGGAACTGGATGGGCTTTAAGGTTCTTCCAAACCAAGCCACTCTATGATTTTACAGTAAGCTCTGCTGGTTCTGACCTCTGGGCTAGCTTTTTCCTTGCTAGACTTGTCCTGGACCATCACTACACTTTGGTTTCTGATCCCTTTCCCTCCAGTTGTTCTTTTCCAGCTGTATTCAACACTGCAGGTTCTTAAGAGCCACACATTACATACTCAAAATGTCTAGGTAGTAAAATAACTTCAAAAAATACTACTTGAGCTGCAGTACCATGTAGCTTCCCACTAACGGTCAGAGGGACAGAGGAATTGGTGCACACACCAATTCTGGGGCAGTCCAGAGCTCCCTGACTTTACCTCACTCTACCACAGTCAGGATTGAAGTTGTAAAATGGGTACTGTAAGGAGGAGACAGGGTTATTCATCTTCAAATCATTTCATTTAATCATTGCTCCAGCACAGCTGCTTGGGGCATTTTCTGCCGCTTGAATGAAAAACAATCTGGTAAATAGATATGGATATCTCGCAACACACCTTTCTGCTAGGCTGCCTTTTCAGTCTTTCTTTGCACTTCTCTTACTCTGTTGAGATTGCATGTTTGAAAGCTTATTCCTTCCACTTATGCTTGTGTACCACAGACTTGTATTATTCAGTATATATTTATGTAGACACTATTTTCAAAATGCCTGGGTTAACAGCTTCAGGGAAGCAATGTAAATCTTTTCCTCATCACATATCTTCAGCAGAAAAATTAAAATAATTGAAGTATTTCTGAATGCTGTTGAAGACTTGAGAGACAAGCAGAGGAGGGATAGCAACAGTGCAAGACTTTCAATAAGAATAGCAGGGGTCATAGAGTTAAAGACTGTTATAGAAAACTACTTGTTAAATTAAGCAAGAGATGAAAATAGATTCATTTAATTATGCACTTGGGTATATAGAAAAAAGGACCTGAACACATATTACAAAGAAGCAAAGTTATTCTAGTGAAAAGTTTCTCTCTCCTTCCAGAGATCTCTATGCTTTCACACAACAAAGACATTTCCACAGATGCTGGAAATACAGCTCACTGAATAATAAAAATAATGTATTCTTGAGTAAATTATTCAAGGATTGACAGAAAAATGTTGAATAAATTATTCACAGAACATTATTTAACAATCTAAAGAGCTGGTCAAATAATGAAAATATACATTTCAGATCATTTATTCAGAGAGTAACGTCAAAATCCTTTGGCTAATCCATTAGGAAGGAATAATATGACAAGTTATTGATTATAGCTCATTTCTGTATTAAAAAAAACAAAAACAAAGACAAACAAACAACAGCAACAACAAAAAAAAGCAGCAATGCAGCTAAGCAAAAAGACACATAATTGACAATGAAGTGCCGTAATCCTGATGATTAAAATCCTTTATCATGCATACAAATGCATTCAAAGATTATTTTGAACAGTGCTTACACAAAGCTTCATGCTTTTTTAACTAAGATACATAAGTCAGGGGCAATAAGCAGAAGCTAAGTAGTTGTTGATATCTCTCCACAGGCTAAGTAATTTTATTTAGGAATTTTTATTTTCTAACAGAAAGAGACCACCAAAGTAGAGTTGAGATTCCATCTCAGCTGCTAGTTTCCTTTTAGAAGATTTGAATTAATTTTCCTTCATAACATGCTTAAATTGATTAACGTTGATACAGAAGAGCAAAAGCAAATAGAATCTTTCCATCCACATTTTGGACTAGATTTCCAGGTATCTGTGTTCAAGCAGTGGAAAAGAGAACAACAAATGATCCTCTCTATACTGCTTTACAAAGACGACTTAATAGCAGTTTTCCCCAGGAGCAAATTAGTTGAAAAAGGGACAAGGCCATAGTTCACATTGAGAGTGAGCATAATGGAGCTGCCACCTCAAGGTACACTGAAAAGGCACTTAGAAAACAGATTTTTATGAGTGCTTTTCTTGTGGTAATGTGAATCAGCACTATTTCCTGTACAGTACTGTTACATGAAGCCACAATTCAGACACTTTAACTTTGAAGAATAGAGAATTTCAGATTCAATGTTTTCTTCGTCAAAAGCTCTACTTCACCAGACGTAATTTTCTCCTAAGTGTATGTAATGCCACCCTACCATCTGCAGGAAAGAGCACTCTGCCTTCCATAGACTAAATATGTGCAATTTTTTCCCCTCTATTTTTTGGCTACAAAAGCTAGGACAGTAAGGACTTTACCCTAGTAAAACATCCTGTGCATTGTCTTCCTGACACATTGTGGAGGCAAATGGGATTTACTTTCTTCATACAGTACTCCACTTGAGAAACAACTCAGTATTGATTTAAAATAATCTAGGAAGAAAAGAGCTTACTTACATGTACGTGAGTATACAGATTGTAACTTGTCAAAAAGATGTTGGAATAGAATAAGAAACTCTGTGTATCAGAAAGCAAAATTCAATGATAAAGTTAATGATCTGAATCCTTACCACTACCTAAAAGTACCTGGCAAAATATTCTCCTTACTCATTATTCTTTGTTGTCGTAACATGGTTAAGCAATCATAATTAGAGGTGAAATGGAAATCAGAGGTTTCTGAATAATTTGCACAGAAAACTAGATTACATTATATGCAGATGTTGCTGGCAACATGTTTTAATGCTCCTAGATACAGTTTCTTTTGACCTCCACCTGCTTTCAGGAAGAGCACTGTAGTCTTGCTATTATTATATTCTCTTTTGTATCCATACTTCCCTCTGCAATGCTTCAACCTCCTCCACAGGTTGCTCTTCCAGTCATAGTGATCATTTTTGGTTTTGTTTTCTGAGAGTTGAGGTGCATTTCTCAGCATACCTCTCTGCATAATTAACAACAACATGCTAAAATCCACCAGCCTTAAATTAGCCATTTCAGCATGCATTTAGCTAGCATCACATAAAAAGTATCTCTTCCTACTCCCTTGATTTTGTTAAATGTCTTTTCTGTCACTTCATTAATTCACTTCTTTGTATTGTCTCCATCCATTTTATATGTGGAGATTGTCAAGGTATCTTTGGCAATTATAGAAATGCAAGTAATTTAAACATACTTTTGTTTATTTAATTTTACATAATTAATTCTTACCTTATTTCAATTAGAATTGAATTCACAATATAAAACAAGAAAACTTGCAGGGTATGTAGTTTGCAAAATCTGCTTTAAAGACTGAGAAGAGTCAAGCTGATCCTTTCAGTGTTTAAAAAATGATCACAATCACCATTCACATAGTGAATGTAAATGATTGGGAAAGAATAAAACCACTCATCCAATCCACCATTCTTAGAAGGAAAACTATACTTCTCTCCATGTTTTTGATGATCTTGAACTGAAAAGGAAAATGATTTTTCTCCTGCAGTATTACTGTGCATTTACTTTGACCATCCAACACTTTCTTTATGTATTATCAGCTGTACAATGCACTATGTACAAATATTGGAACATTAAAACATCATGTCATCTCAAGTGTATTTACCATATTTAAAAGACCTCTCTAAATTACAAGTCCAAGTAGGACAGTAAATTATTAATACTGACACCTGAAATTATCTCATTATACATTTCAAAATGATGAAGAAACATTTTAGTGCAAATTATATCACTGAGCCTTACACTAGTGATCCAAGAGGCTCTAGAAATGATTTCTTCACAGTTAAACTATTCTTAGTTTTCTTCCTTACTCTCTTAAAGTTTTAGAGGAAACAGACTAAATAAACAACTTAAACTCTTCCCAATCCCTTCAGTAAAGTAAATAAACATCTCACTCACAGTATATTATTTATGTGACTGGAGAAATTTTTGGACTTTTGTGCTGAAAATTATTGATTGATTGATTGATTTTAAAGCATTAAGATAATTCTTGGAAGAATATAATTAATGATATTAGTGATATCCCCACTCCAATAATTTCAACATCAGCTACTGGTGTCTCTAACTTTTTACCCATAATAAACATTTCATGATAACTTCTTTCTCAAGTTTAGATAATAATTTATCTTATAGCCACAAAATCAGAAACATTGCTAAGGTCAGAATAAGTGGGATGTACAGCATTTTCTTACTTAGTAGACCAGTCACTGTTAAAGAAAGTTCTCACATGTAAGGGAGTTACTAACATTTGTATACTGATGCAGAATTTTCTTACTTTCCCTTTACTGGAAGAAAAAGCCGTAAAACTTTGCACTCTTTTGAGGTTATTCAAACAAACAAGAAGCTGCCTGGACCATACTTCTCCCTCCTTGTAAACAGAGTCATTTGGTTCCTCTAACAAATGGAATTCACCCAAAGTTTCTACAGAAGAATAGCAACTTCTCATTCCTAAGAAATAAAATAACACGGAAAGTAACATTTACAAAATTTGTTTCAGAAATGAAAGGAGAAGTCAAACTCAGGGAGTATTAAAGGTTTTGATTTCTATTTTTTTCATAGCTAAACAGATTGGTTGTTGGGCTTTTTGTGTGTGTGTGTGTGTGTGTGTTTTGTTTTTTGTTTTCTTTTTTTTTTTTTCAGAAGCAACAAATCACTTATTTAAAAAATGCTGGGCAACAGTGGATCACCATGAAAATGAAATCATTTGTGGACTTCTGAGGACACAAGCATACATAAAGAATATGAAACAAATTTGGAAGTTTGCCAAAAAGCTTTCAAAAGAGAATCTGGTATATTTTGTTTTACTGCCATTTATGAAGAGTTTGAACATTACTTCATAAATTTTTGTCAACCATTTATGGGCTGGTTTGGCTGAGTTCCATGACTAATGGGGCAGGGGAACCATGGACCCACGCCCCAGGAAAGGGGAAGGGGTTAAAGGGAGAGGGTAGGGAGATGGACCTCAAAAAACCAAAACAGTGGCAACAATCTGAGGGCGAAAGCTAATTTACTAAATAAGATATAAGAATGAAAAAAAATATAATTGGAATTGAAGCTAATAAATCAAATAAAATGAGAGAGAGACTGAAACCGAAGGCCTTACTCTGAAGCTGAAGGCGAGACAACTAGGAAGCTCCCACTGCTGAGACGAACAGCAAAGAGTGAGGTCTCAGGACTCTGGTGAAGTTTTATCTTTCCCTCTGTGTGGAAAATAGGAATACAAGGTCTTCTGAGGTGTGTAGCAGGTACTCAGAAATTTGACAGTCCACAGAACTGGAGCATTAACTCTTTAACTCCCAGTGCCTTGCATGATATTATGAAGTGGAATAACAAAAATAATAAAACCATGACAATTTTAGAAAGATTTCTCTCATAATTGTAGTCTTTCTGGAAATTCAAATAGAGCTGTGGTGTTTACTGGTTAACAGCATAGTTTCAGGAGACTCTAGTTTAGATTAAGTCTACCATTTACATAATTTTTACAAAATTCTTCTTTTGCCTATTTTTGCTATGCAAATTCACAGAATCACAGACTTATAGGGGCTGGAAGAGACCCCCTTGACATCAGCCTGCCAAAACAGGCTCCTTAGACCACATTGCACAGGTAGGTAGGCATCCAGGTGGGTCTTGAATGCCTCCAGAGAAGGAGACTCCACAACCTCTCTGGGCAACCTGTTTCATTGCTCATTTGTGCAAAACTTCCTATGCTTCAGTTTGTGGCCATTTCCCCTTGTCCTGTTGCCATGCACCACTGAAGAGTCTGGCCTTGTCTCTTTGCCCCTCGCTTCTTAGATATATATAGACATGGACCAGATCCTATCTGAGTCTTCCTTTCTCAAGACTGAACAGACTCAGATCGCTCTGCATTTCCCCATAAGAGAGGTGCTCCAGGCCCTTTATCATCTTTGTGGCCCTCCACTGGACTCTTTCCAGGAGTACACACTGGGACTGTACAGGAGGTGGGTAAACAATAATGTTTTATTTTAAGGTGTACCTTGCCTTAGAGGGCTGGACCAGACACCACTGCTGATTTCCAGTCTTAGGGGCAAAGGGGGAAAAAAAATGACATGAAAAGCATCATATAAACCCTGATTTTACCACACTTCTAAGTTACAATATGGCAATTTCATTCCTGATTTCCCATTCCTTCTGAAACTGTGATGTTGTACCCTTTAAAAAATAAGACAATACAGGGAATTCTTAATAAGGATACGGATGGAGTCTAACAGCTTTAAATGGATATAAAAAAAGCTATGTAGGCATTGGCATGAAAAATAAAGATTCTTTGATGTGTGTCATCTTTTCATTTTAGCAATTAAAATGGCTTTTGAAACTGTTTGGCCTTTAATTTAAGCCTATAGAGTACAAAATTATGCCTTTCCTTGCCGATAGAGCCGTATTTAGCACAAACAAGGTCATAAAGCTCAACAAGCTTAAAAAAAAAAAAAAAAAAAAGCAGTAATTTAAATTTTCAAATATCTAAACTTAATTCTTTTTATTTAGAAACTTGCCAAAATTATGACATACAATTGCCTTTTTTTTTTTTCTTTTTTTTCTTTTTTCTTTTTCCAAGCTGCATAAACAAAACTTGTTTGGTGCTTGTTAATGTCTTTTTAAATTAACTCAAGCTGGGATTCAGAGTATTTCTATTTTTGCATGGGAAAAACACAAATAGGAATGTCACTTTGTGTCTATAAGATCTATCTATTATGTCATCTGATGGGCTTCCCACCAGGAACATGTTTTCCTATTAAAACAAGCAGTATTTCATCCTTAATAATAATTATTCTGACATCTCTGTATTCAAACATTCAAAAAACATTTTTGCATATCTTAAATATGAGAGAACTTAGAATGTGTTATATTAAATTTTTCATGAGCATGCCAGTTTAGAGGAATGTAACAAAAGAGACCTTAAATGATCTGCTATTTCAAAATCGTTATATTTTATAAAGCTATATGAGGAATGACCTGCATATATAATATATATGCACATCATAATCTTCAACAACATGTAGTAAAACTTTCACAATCTATTCTATCACTAGATACAGAAAGTCAAAATGTATTTTAACAGCAATAGTATTATTATGCATCTATTAGTTATCACTGCAAACTAAAATTTTCTGTCATTTCCTTTTCAAAGAAAGCTACCTGTTGCCAGCTTCACACTAAACAAAAATTAACTTTGAGTCCTAATTATATACAGAATGAGATTTGCAATAGGAGAAAAAATATATCATGAAAATATACTGCTATTAAATCTCATGCATACACATGCACACAAAATAAAAATTTAGTTCTTCCTTTGCTTCCTAACTACTTTACTGTACAGCACTATATTTTAAAGTGGTAGCAGGAATGTGCTAAATCAGATTTAGCTAACAGGTGCTCTCTAGGCTGTGGACAATTACATCATAAAAATGTATTACAGTACTCACTCTTGGGAGTAAAGACTTTTGCTGTAATAGTGAAATGTATTATATGAAGTGGAATTTCTAATGGACTTAACAGAGCTGGTGGGTTGAATGCATAGCGATATATCAGGGGTAGCACCACAGAAGAAAACCTCATAGGAAGAAGATAATGCACTTAGTAGAAACACTTATGCTTCCCACTGCATACATTTACAACAATAAATCAATTGGACATGTTTTCAATTTGCATTTTCACTAAGCATTTTTAACTGTTAACACGGTGGATTTTTTTTCATTATGTAGTTTCATAATCCATTCATACTTCTGAAAAATGAGAAAATAAAGGGACACACAAAGCTGGAAGATTTAAATGGCTCTTACAGAAATACTTCAGCATCAAAAATGATCAAGAACAAATTGTTTACACAATCTTTGCACTCACCACCAATCATATCAAACAGTATCAGTAAATTAGTCATATAAATAAACTTCAATTTAAGGCTGAAAATGAGGGAAAATTTTTCTTTGCAAATTCATATTTGAACTTCTTTCTATATACGTCACAATGTTGAAGAACTTAGAGTTTGAATTTTGTTTTATCTTTTTAATCCAAATGTTTGCAAATGAATAAAATAATACTTTCAGATGAGCAGCCTTAGTTCCCTTGCTGAGACTTATTCTCTTCATCAAGAATTTTAAAGAGCTTGACATTTTTTATATTCTCTATTTTTAAAAAAATACACTTAATTTCTTTATTTTCTGGCATAATTGCCTGTTTTCTTGCTTTTCAGTTATGCCACACTTTGTGCATAACATTTTTCCTTCTAAGATTACATTGATTTTAAAATTAGGTCTTGTGTCAAAAGGTGATTCAAAAATATCTTCTCAAAATGTCTCAGTGAAGTATTTCCTCTGTACAACTGTTAGCATAGCTAAGGTCTAACCTCCCACATCTCTCTTAAATCCTCTGCTTATTGCATACACTTTATATTAGCTTTTATCATACTTAAACCCTATCATGTCCTTTGTGCTTTATTTGTGCTCATAGTTCTTTATTCCATCTACTGTTTTTCTGTTACACTGTATGGACTGTAAGAACTGTATGGGCTTCCAGTATTTTGATTTCTTTCTGCCTGGTATTGAGTTCAGACCATCATTTGTGGAAATGCCAATAATGAGCATCTTATCATCCATACTTATGCTGGAAAACACAAACAAGGAGATAACAACTGTTTATCGATATGAAAGACCTAGAAATGTCATCTTTGGTTTTCCAGCAGGTGCTTCACAAATATCCACTTATGTGCCACTGAAAGTGAGCTAATGTGAACTAAGTGATTACATTCTCTATGTGTTTACCAATACTTAAATAACTTCACGTGACACAACGTAAAACAATATATATATATTTTTTAATATAATCTAAAGGTTAAATATAATCTCACACCACAAGGCAAACAACAAACCAGAAATCCTAACACTTCTAAGCATGATCTACATGTATTAAGACTCCTCTCCTTAGTCACAGAACATCTATCTATCTCACATTTGGTGTATACTATCAACTTAAGTAATTTGACAGAATAGAAGTAGTAGTTTAATGCAAAGTGTCAGCGAGAAACCAAGGCAGAACACTAATCCAATACGAAGGCCTCAGCCCAGCACACCTTTTGGTACACTCTCACTCCAGAAAGAAACACTTTAACCCAATCAATCCTAAAACTTAATCTTAAAAATCTCATCATTAAGGGATACTTGCAATTACAAACAGAGAATTCTTGCCTATTTTGTCGATACCTGTTCATTTTTATTTTTCTCTGATTTGTGTATCTATAGTAAGTTCCACCTGGTTTGAGGTTCTCCTTACTGAACAGCTACAATGAACTAGAGCTTACTCCTTCAGCTGATTTTTTGGCAAGTGCTTTTCATGAAATAGCACAATCACAGTTCAGTTTTTCAGGCAAGATTTGAATCCACAGATGGTTATCTTGATTTATGAGCCATTTACCCCCATGAAATAGTTTGCACTGCTCCAACCATCTCTTGATCAGTCAATGAGAGGCATGTTAAAAAAAAATAAAAAAAAATTGCTCTATTATGCTTCAGGAGTCTTGTTTTGCAGAATTTATTTGCTTGGCTTTATTATCTGGATAGGAATCACAGCATGCCAGTTTGTAGAGAAAACCCAAATTTAAAAGTCTTTGCTGGGTAGGTGGCAACACAGATGTTGCTACTTGAGTACAGACTTAGCAGTTTGGTTTTCTAATCTGTTTGTAACGTTTATTTTTGAAAAAATAGCTCTTGTAGCAGTTTTTTAAAAAAAAAAAGTAGTAGAAGAAGAATTAACACCTCCAAATTACGTTGATTAGTAGGAATTGAAAACCTGTCCAGTCATTTGGAAAAGAGTGGAACAATGGTCACAAGAACATTTCAAGCAAAAGATAAGGAGAAAAAATTAAAAAAAGCTACAGTATTGCAGGTACTTTTCTATTTTCTTATTATTCTCTAGTTTTACCATTACTCTGTTCATTCTCTTTGTTAATGAATTTCAACTACTTATCACTATTTAATGCTTACCACAACAAAACAGTAATTTTGAGAAGAGAATAAAGATAGAAAATGTCAGTTAAAGGAAAATTGAAAAAAGTTGCAAGAAAAGAAGCTCATAGAAAATTTTAATTACACTTTCCTTCTGCTGTTTTTTTTCCAGAATGGCTTGCATCTCCTTGTGAGAACTTAATATTTTTTTCTGAAGTATTATCTGTCTTAATGTCATTAAGTATTGAGTATGCTTTTCACTTGTACTTACTATGTGCAATCACATCTTAGAAATCTTAAGTTGACATAAATTAATAAAGGGCACTGCTATGAAGGGGATGCTCCTTTGCAGTCCCTATGAGTTTCAGGAAAGGGGAAGGAATAATTCAAATAGAATTCTAAAATGCATATAGATGTCTGTTCTGGACATTTTCTCTTATTTGAAATAAAAAACACATAACAGAAAAGATATTTCTTAACAAGTTTTTTCAAGTGCGCATTGGGTTCCTTATCCTATACTCAAATAAAATTGGGATATTTAATTCTCTGAAGGAAGCACAGAATCTCTTTCTTGATGAAAGCAGAATCATAAAGGTTGGAAAACATCACCAAGATCATCTAGTTCAACAATGCATGGTAACATCAATTTCACAACACTTTATATAAAGTGTATTAATTTTAGCGCTTTGGCAATTCTCCAAGTTGGACATCTTCCACAACTTCTACATTTATCCACAGTTGTTCAACATCTACTTCCTCTAGTGGAAATAATTTTCACCTGTTCTGTCTTGAAAAGCTCACTAGTGATTTATTAATTTTTAAATCATATAATCCTAACTATATTTCAGTTTCTTTCTGTGTTCAGTTTCTTTATGTCACATTTAGACAAATCATGTTGCATAGGTTTGTATGGGTACAATAGGCCTAGTACTGCTGACACTGAAAATTACTGAAGAAAATTAAAACGTTCACAAGTTTGTACGAACTTCATCTGGAATATATCACTTAAAAATTCAGCTAGCAAAAAGTTTAAAAGAGTGATTTTTCTCTTGGGAGTCATACATCCACAAAACCCTAGGAAAGTTCGAAAGAAGAATGAGAATTTCCTTAATGAGAGAACATACTGAATGAAGAATGATAGCTCTTATTGCTTGTGTGAGAATATCACATATTTTCCACATTCATGCATTCTACCATACTCAAGGGATGTTAGGTCCTTTCTTTTGGCCCAGAAGATCAAGGGGAATCTGTGCCCTTTATGCACTGTACTCTTTTGCTCGAGTTGAAACTCAACGCCAGATGGCAGCTCAAGGTTACACAGTAGTCTGCATACCAAAATAGAAAATTAAATTTTACTTTGAAAAAAGATGATTACATGAAAAGTCATTGAGTGAAGTCATCTGTGTACAAACTAGTATTAAGAGATCTTACCAAACACAATCTATGTTTGTATAGTGTACACATAATTTGTTGCATACTTAAAAACAACAATAATAATAAATTAGAAAAGCAAAGTATGAACATTTATACTATGGTGAAAAGCCCTAAATTTTTCAGAAAACTTAAAGCACGAGAAGGACAGTTGTTATAGAGTGCGTGCTGACTTCATTACATTTATTCTCTTGACAGTGTCAACAAGAAGAACAATAACTGAGAATGGATAGAAAACAGGGCTGGCTTTAGCATGATGTCTCTAGTGTACTGCAAAATACACATCACTTCATGACAAACATATTAAAATAAAATTCTCAGTAATACAATATAATTAAAAAAAAAAAGATATATTTTAAAAGAACACAGATGTTAGATCAAACCAGAGTTGGTTGACATTCTACAGTTATTCTCCAGTGCCACTATAAAAGCATACATAGTCTACACAGAATATCTCAAAACCTTGGATTCCTCTAGGTTAACACTTTGCAGATCTTCCAGAGAAAACAAATATTGCTGTCTGCAATGACTAAAATTTAATACTCAAGTCAGGTTTCACAGCAGTCAAGAAGTAGCAGCGTCTTAAGTATGCACAACTACCATAAAAGTTAAATATAAGTTAAAATCAATACCAAGTATTACACTTGGAAGCAAATGAAGCACTGGAAACAAATTAAGTTTATGGAGTTCTAATTTAATGTTCACTACACAATAAGCTCTGCAGAAAGTACATTAGTGCCCAACCTGGAGGTGACAAAGATAGAGTTGATTTTAGTGAAGTCTATATTCAAGACAAATTTTCAAGACCCTCTAGAGACTCAAAGATAAAAGGTTGGGCACTTGGCCACTAGTTCTGCTATTCAGATAGCTACAGAGATTCCTCTAAGATAAAAGTTACTTCCTTCCCTTTATACAACCATGGACATAATCTTTCAATCTTTCAACTTTTTTTTTTTTTTTCAATAAAATCAATGTGTCAGAAAAATATTCATCGAGTGTTCCCAAAAATGTCTTTCAAAAAACAAACAAACACGCATGAAACATTTGAAGATGTTTATCTCCTAGGGAGATCTCAAGATCTGCAACCTTGGGCCAGCCTCTGCCTCAGGGTCAGGCTTGTGCCATTTTCCCAGATCTATTCCACAGAGAGAAAACCAAAGACAGCAAGACAAAATTGCTTTTTGTTCATTTTCTTTGCCAAGATTGGAAACAGAGTATCTTGCCGAAAGGAATCACTTTATGGGTAAGTTAGAAGAAGCCCATACAAAACTCACAAATTTAGTTAGAACTTACGGTCCCTTATGTGGCTGCTTGGATGGTTTTTACTAGAAAGGTATCATGCATGAAATCATACTTAACTTTTAAATCAAAGAATAATACAGAATTATCTAGAATAACTAATAAACAGAATTTATGGTAACAAGAACTTTGAGCAAAGCAGTATCTACCTGTTTTCTAGTAAAAAAATAATTACTGTGCTTTCAACATTTTACACAGATCAGAGTAAGCATTCCATCCACCAGGTGAGCAACTTCAGTGTAAGGGGAATAACGATAGGGTTTGTTATGATCAATCTGCTGTAGAATTTCTGTTGTCTGCCTACATCATACTTTCTACTGAGGAACTAATGAAAAGGAACAGAAACCCTATCCTGAGGTGGCTAGGATCCTCTTCTATTTATTTATTTATGTATTTATTCATTTATTTAGAGTTTAGGGAGGAAACATGGGAGTAGATTTCAGTCACATTCAAGTAACTGGCATTGAAGAGCTGTTTAAATTGAACAGAATTTCTAACTTTTTCTATATATTTTTTTTTTTCCTTAATATATACATTGAAAACATTGAAAATATAGAAATAGCAGCATATCACAATCTAGGGACTGATTTTTATTTGTTTTGGCATGTAATCTTATTATGTCATTTAACTGCCAAGAGAGAAAACATTTTTAATGGAACCTGTGTTGAGTTCTACAGCTGTTACAGGCATGCACAAGGTGTTATCTCACTGTGTGTGCATAAGGAATTTCAGTCATTTAAAAACACCCAGTCAGCACGATTAAGTTGTTGCATTAAAAGCTACAAAAGCCTTTCAAATTGTTAATAACATGCTAGAGATTTGAGTCACTACAAAAAGCAATACACACAAAGTCAAACTGCCCAGATAATGGTGAAGAGGAAGCTAACACATAAATAAATTACTTGGGCAGGCAAAGAACAAATCCGCAGAGAGAGGTGGTAACATATTGTCAGAAGACAGCTTCAGGCAAAATAGGTGAAAATCACAAAGAAAAGACATGAAGCACCGAAAGGGAAACAAAATTGCAGAGGAGTAGCAAAAGCAAAGTCCTAATAGTTATTCTGACTAGGACAAGTTGACAGCATGCCAAAAGAATTAGGATCTAATCAGTCTGTAGGGCTGAGGACTGTTTCGAAGAAGTAAAATCAGATAAACTGAATGTATGGGAGGAAATAAAAAAAATAAAAAAGCAAAAGAACAAACTGATTTTGAAGGAAATATTATGTTCCTGCCAAAAGATTCTTGACACAGAAAGAGTGAGACAGAATTTATGTGGGTACATGACAGCTGGGTCATAATCTTCTCCTTCTGCACAGATAAGGTTGCCTCCATTTCTAAGACAATCTTTTGAAGATACAGAGCAGTGCTTGTCCTCCTCAAGTAAGCAGACTAAATGATCCGCATGCAAGAACTCTATCAGACACAGATAATTCCAGACAGCAGTAAAGTGCAAATGATTTCATCAAACATGTCACCGTACAAAAGGAAAGTCAATTGAAAAAATGTAAATATTAACTCCCTTGCACCTGTGAGATACATTGGAGTGCAAAACTGCATCAACCTACGCAGTTCTCTGCAGTTTTTAAAATTACATTATTGCAGAAGTCCTAAATGAAAATATATCATCAACTTGTTTAAGTAGATGTTTAATCTCAAATCCACTGCCTGTTTCACTCTGACTTATTTTTTTTCTTCCTGAAAAGGCAGTATTAATAGTTTAGAGTAGCCCTAAATCACATCAATTTACAAAGAGAAACAGCAAAAGCAATTATTGTTATATTTGCGTGACCAGTGACTGGGAGTGCTATCAGTAAACCACTAAGTCACGACCCAGAAGTAGTCATCAGCCATGACAGAAAACAAGTCCTAACCTATTGAATTAGGATGCTATAAAAAGAGACTGTGCACAAGTTCTGAAGACCACGCTACTTTTATTTGGGTACTGCCCACGTTTCAGCCAGGACAGAGTTGATTTGCTTCATAGTGCCTGGCACGAAGCCAAAGCAGTGTTGGTAACACACCAATAGTTCAGTTCTTGCTGAGTGGTGCTTTACAGAGCCAAGGACATTTCAGCTTTTCAGCTTCTCATACTGTCCTTCCAGCAAGGGATTTGTGGGACACAAAGAGCTAGAAGGACAGAACAAGGACAGCTGACCTAAGCTGGCCAAAGGGATATTCCATGACAAATGATATCATAAGAAAAACTGTAAAACTGAGGAGAATTGGCTGGAGGGGGGGCTGCCAGTTCTAGGTTAAGGCATCAGTCAGTGGGCGTTGAGCAATTGTTTGGTGCATCACTTGTTTCATGTATGTATACACATACACATTATTATTATTATCATTACCATTATTTCTCTCTTCCTTTTCTGTCTTAGTAAATATTTTTTTCTCAGCCTAAATTTCCATCTTTTCCTTTTCTGATTCTCTCCCTCATCACGCTGGGAGGGTGGAGTGAGCAAATGCAGTGTGGCATTCAGCTGCTGGTCAGGTTAAATCACAACAGATGCTTAACTGTAAATCCACATTCATGATTGACTGAACTTTCATAGCTGTACATTGCTCCGAAAGTAATACCTCCTTATTTATTGACATTAAAACTACAATAGATACTGAGAGTAGAAAAACACTATTAGATAGAGCACACACTCAGCTACAAAGCACTAGTTTTCAACTTAGGAACCACTATTAGCTATGCATATTCACTACTGATGAACAGGAGCTTGCATGCCATGCTCATAAAAATCTGCACCAGAAGAGGCAATGACACACATTTTCTTCACCCACACTTCCCTGTCAGACACCATTCTGTCAGAGTTCCCATCTGTTGTCTTCTCTTACATGCCAACAAAATATAATGGAACGGTGGCTGGAAGGTGCAGCCTCTGTAGCCTTATCATCAATAACTGCCTCTGATGTCATGGACCAACATAATAAAATAGGAGGTATTATTTTTGGAGCAAGTCTTGTACATTCTTTCTGACTATAAGAACAATTAAGACAAACATGCCCAGATTGTTTACTAAATTGCAGAAACCCATCTCCTAACTGAATAGATTGCCTTAATCATGGTTGCTATGGTAAAATTAAATGACATATTATTTACTTTTTGTTGTACGTATATTATCATAAATACTATTATCTTATAAAATTAATTAAAGAATGAAACTTTAACAAGAAACATTTTAACAACAGTAAGTAAAGCATCATGTTGTAACTATGCAGCTCTGAAGCATAGTATTTCTGTAGCCGGAACAGGCCATCATCTTCATATTGAATTTGTGCAGCCTCAGAACTGAAGCCTGCCAGAACTGCTCCACCTGAACTCCTCTCAACCTCCTGCAGCTTTGGTGTCTATGGCTAACTTATTTCACTTCTGTGCATCTTCATGTGCTACAACTACGTGTTGATAAAGACAGCAGTTACAAGAAGTCATTTCATGGAGCATGTGACTCCTGAGCATCTAACAAAATGAGGCAGTGCAGAAAAACCCAGGTCAGGTATGGACACAATGGCTTTAAGATCTGGGGACGCAGGGCATGGCCCAGGACAGTGTAGGTGTCAGAGAGTAGAGATAAGGCATGGAGGAATAGCAACTTTTCCATGGTCAGCTAAAGAGATGTAGACATGGAGCAGGGCAAACCTGACTTTAAAAACAACAAAGAGAACAAAGAAATGGCATCTAACATAAATAAAAGGCTACACGTAAAGCAAATTCAGGTGTTACATGGAACTGTAGATCAGTGAAGAAAGAGGAGGGTGCAAGAGTGAATGAGCAAACGTTTTCAAATGACTCTGAGTGCATGGATCACAGAGGGAAAAACAGGAATCCATTAACATGAACAAACTATTATTTCACCCTGTGAAGGACTCGGGATGCTGCTGACTTGTCATGATGGCCCAGTGTCAGCTGGGGAAGGGAGGAGCACAGTACCATGAAATTTAGCAGAAACTAAGAAACACGTGCAAAAATATGAACTGCATTATTATTCTGCATTTTCTATAACAATTAAATCTAGAATAACAATGATTAGATTCCGATTAATTCAATTACAATAATAATAAATCTTTACCTACGGTAAATTATATTTCAAATGTAACATAGCATAGGAGATGCAAATTTGCAGTGTTTTCCTGTAATGAAAAGTCATTATGGATTTGGATGACAGTCTCTTCATAACATGACATAAATGTTAAATAATGAGCTCATGTGTTTCAAATGGTGCCATAAGTACTGGAAGGAGCAATTGAGCAGATAGTTGGTCTTTCTGAGAACTGTTACATCCACAGACCCGTAATGTAGAGAACTCCTTCAGTAGGAGGAGGATTGAACTGCTTAGTTGGAAAACTAGAGATTTAACTATCTTTTCTGCTAATGCTGATGAAAACTATTATCTTCCCAAAATAACTCTTAAAGGAACACTGGAAAGTATAAATGAATGTAAGCATGCTCTGTTTTGTTTTGTTTTAATTTCAAAATTGTAAAATGAATCTTGTGCGACAAAATAGAAGGTACAGAAACACAGACCGCATAAATACGTTCTGAGTAGATACTTCCTTATGCCTGGAGAATACTCTTAGCTAATAAGACTTTCAGCCACCATTTTCCTCCACTGGTGGTCAGGACACAGGGTAGAAGTCTGCACTGACTTAGTACTTGAACTCCAGTGTTTATAGCAACACCTGTGTGTCCTAATGTATTTAAGAACAAGTGTTAAGAACTAATGTATTAAGAACAAGTCTTAAGAACTTCTTTCTTAAGAAAGAAGAAAAACTGCCACTCTCTAAACAGACACCTTTACTTCCCCTGAATTCCCATTATATTGAATCACCTTTTCAAGACAATCACTAACAGGGTATTTAATTGATCCTGGATATTCACCATCAGATATGATTAACAGCTTCAAATATTCTAAAATTTAACAAAATCTAAGAAAATAATGCCATAGAAATAATTTAGATTTTTCAACTTGCCACCCTAAAGTGAGCACTACCACCATTAGAGTTGCTAGCTTAATTTCCTTTACCCACAAAATGGGAAGGGCCTTCCTTATCAGAGAACTGCAAAGACAAAAATGAATGATGGCTTTGGAGTGGCCTGACACAAGGTACTGTAGAAGGAACAAAAGGAAAACTAACGATGAGTGCCAGCTACGTGCTCATGTGCTGAAGTTCTCACAAGTAATGGCCAAGAAAAAACTTCACCATAGTATCTTGAACACCTGCACAACATCTGAAAGACAAAAAAAAAAGCTAAAGGAATAAGCGTGTCCTAGGTGAGCCTTAGGTAGCAGGATCTCACAAGGGCTGCTCAGACACTTAAAAATGCAGTTAAGCAGGATTGGGATAAATCACAAAGAAACAAACTATTGAACAGACAAGTGTTCAGTTTTCTACAGTCCACTCAGTATTCTGGATTATTCAAAAGTCAAGAGGAAAAATAGCATGTTGCATTCATACTCCCACAATTAATATTCATAAGGGATTGATTTTGAATCAGAATAGCAGATTTCAGTTCTTGTATTTTCTAACATATCTGTGCTTGACTTTGTGTTGCAGTGCTCTTCTAGCAATATTTCTGTACGCAAAATATATTTACCTATCTACAGCTAAAATAATCTGTTCAGTTGGTTGTACTAAAAAAAATAAAAATTCATTAGTATGTACTTTAACCTGTGAAAGAATAACATATTTCGGGAATTTAATGCAGTTTCATATCTGGCAATTATGTATTTTAAAGCAAAGCACTATAATTCAATTCCTGTTTTACAGAGAGATTATGAAGAAAATAGAAAAATGTTTTTCAATAGTTGAACTTCTCCTTCTCTCTGTTTCTCTTTTAGTTATAGATGAGCCTTTGATTAATTTAAGACTTCCACAAACAGCATATTGTCAAGTGCTGGTCATTCATTGGGAGTACTGCTATGTGTAGCTGGTTTGGGGAAAATCCCTAATTCCTCAGGGAATTATTATAAAGCAAACAAAACAAAGAAACAAAAACAAAAATGCTTCAAGAGAAATTGAAGGTGTTTTAAATATGGCAGCTTCTGAATCTGTCAGGCTGCGTAAAGTAAATACAGGAAGATGTTACAGTTGGGTTATTGTGACAGAGCACTGATACTTTCACCCTGTATGGCGGATCATCTGGGATCAGACTCCTGAGGATGTACTGGGTTAGGATGCAGCATGCAGACTTGCTGCAGCAAAAGATCTGCTTTGACTAATGAGCAGAATAGCAACACGAAAACGAGATCTGACAGTTCCTTGATAATAAATGGTGTGACCTAAGCCCATAGCTGTCAAGGTTTTTGCACTGCCAGGAGGGAGATCTGGGGAGTTTGGAGCAAGAGAAACAACTATAATGATTTAGGCTTAACCTCAGCAGTGCCCTGAACTATTATTTAATGATGACTTACCTTAGAATATGCTAGCTAAATATTTTGATAAATGGAGGAAATAAAAGTTACTGGTTCCAACAGTTCCATTGTACATTAAAAAAAAAAAGAAAAAAAAAGTTGATAAAACAGCATGAAATGTTAGGTAGGTAGCATATAATTATTCCCCTGGTGACAGGAAATAAAATGGACAGTGTAAATCTACTAAAAGGTGTAATTATCTCTAGGTACCAGGCCCACATGAGACATTATCTATCTGCAAAAGCTATAACGTTCTCTGTTTTCACCTGTTGCATTTAAAAGAAGACTAAAAGCAATATCCAGTTATTGCACAAGAATGAAGTATAAAGGAAAAAAAATAACGTTTGAGATTTCTGTAAGACACTGAATAAAAGCTGATATGACATGTTAGACTCACTAGGCAAGGAGTCCAATTAAATATGCATGGTATTCTTCAGGAAATGTACTACATCTTACATGCGCTCAGAGGTACAGTGAAAATATTCTGCTATGTGGCTGACAACCAACAAGTTACCCAAGGCCCTTACACAGCTGCCTTGCTGTCCTCAGAAACACTGCAGTGATAATAATCATGACATTCTGCACAAACCCAATCATGTCCATCAGTCCTGGCTCCTCTCCCATCTGCTCAGCACAGTTTGGTATCCTACAGACACCTTGCATGTTAAATCAGGCATGCCTCAGTGTTAAAAAGATGAGATTCAACACCACAAAGAAGATACTGGTAAAAAGTATGCAAAAAAAATCAACACGACAAAAAAATATATTTTTTGTTTTTCTTGTGACTGTGAAAATGGAGACATGATACTAAGTGACATCTATCAACGTCCTCAGATGATATAGGACATGCATCTCCTATCAAGGGAATATCTCTGTTCAGCTGGTTGTGCCTGTAAAATCTGAAGAATTTACATGATCTGCAGGAAAAGGAGCTTTCAGTAACAAATGTTAATAAATAACCTCAGGAATACTTTAAGTGCCTAGGAAACAATGATGATGATTCAAAAACAAACAAACAAACACAGTAACCTTGTCTTTTTTCTCCCATTAAAATACAAGAACAGTATAGAGAATTTCTCCTCAAGTTATATTAATTTCAAAATGACTTCAGACATTTGCATTTAATTGTTTAAATCCTTGCAATAGGTGTCAACTCAGGCATGTTAACATCGCTTTCTTTCAGTGATCTTAAAACACAGACATCTTTCCATATTATCCCAGTGTGATTTAGAAAAGGTCCTGTAAAATACAGTTGTAAAGCTTCTGATATTGCAAGGAGCTCTCATTTGGCATATGTTGGGGAGAACTGTATTTATTTATTTTACTGTTATAGCATAGTGTTTTATAAACAGAAGGATGCACTGTACTGTGTGTATTTTGGACTTCACAGGAAATAATCTTCTGACCTGGAGTCTCAGTCAAAGGATGGTAGGTAGCTAGACAACAAAAGGATTGTTAGTTTCATAATTCTAGACTATTACACTTGGTTTCTTTAATTTTCTTTCACAGTACAAAGTCTCCAGAGCATCAGTCTCTCCTCAGATACTTAAATGATTTGGAAAATATCACCTTACAAAGAAGATATATTCTTGTTTACTGACATAACCAATAGAGAAACAGGTAAGTAACAAAACCACTTCTGGTTTTCCAAAAAGGAAAAAAAATAAACAAACATAGCAAGCCTATGTGACACCAATTAGCAGCATGTTTTTGAAGAATGCTAGCTTGACAAGTCATTGACAAGTACTGGAAACTTAAGCCTCAAGAATATATGAGACATGACAGAGGCAACATAAGTTCTCCCATCCTTCCTTCCCAATACTCTTCAACCTTGACTTACCATATTCTGTGGAAAAAATGCATTCTCTATGCCTACTCTACAGTTGTTAGCTCTGAGCAACCACCAGCAGGCCTGCTGGCTAGTGCCAATTTTGACAGTGGATTATGTCGTGAAATGACATTTGGGTTTTGTCCTTGCTCAATAGCAAGCAGTGTTAAGGAAGTAGGTCACAATACAAATTCCTAGTATAGGAAGAAGGCAGAGTTTTATGAGCAAGCAGCTTTAATCTGTCCTTTTCTTTTAGTTTATGTTTGCTTACCGGGGGGAAATAAAGAGGGAGGAAAAAAGTTTACTTGCCTGAAAGGAAGGAGCTTGTGTGCAGAGTGGAAAAGATTTGATTGCCTTCAAGTAAAAGCACCTATTAGAAAGAAAAGAACGTCAGAGAGGAGCTAACCCTTTGCTTTAAAAAGCCTGGTTGCTTCCAAAAAAATAATTTGCCTGTCAGGATTCAGCTTACCTACTATTCTGTCAAGTGCTGCAGAGCAATATCCTGAAACAAGGGCTGCACCCACTACTTCTGTTAGTATCACACAAGCAAACAGGGCCATCCATTAATTGTGTCACAACAGCCTCTAGCTTTAAAAAAAAATCACCTTGCTTTCAAGGCTGTCCTGGAAAGTGAAGGTGCTACAGGAGGTACTAATCTTGTTATCTTATTTTATTTTAAGAGGAAAACACTGCCCAAAAGCCATTCACCACTTATAAGCCATAAGATAAAATTTTTTTGTGCTTTTTAAGAGATTCCCCTGTATATAATCAAATAAACTGATTAAAGCAACTGTTGAGCTGAAAGTCTTCCAACCAAGGTCTTAAAAATGTCTCCCTATAAAACGTTTAATATTTCTTTTTGTATGAG
This sequence comes from Odontophorus gujanensis, assembly GCA_013399175.1. Classification (NCBI taxonomy): domain Eukaryota; kingdom Metazoa; phylum Chordata; class Aves; order Galliformes; family Odontophoridae; genus Odontophorus; species Odontophorus gujanensis. Next base: position 175,114 of record VXAB01008335.1, on the reverse strand, counting down.
CTCCTTATTAAGCTGATTAACTTTTTAACCTGGAAAAACTATGATTTTTCAGGAAATTGGATTGTATCTATTCATGCACACTGTGGCTGAAAACAATTTTTTGTTTTAGAAATGGATAGGATTTTGTAGATATTTTAACAATATTAGAAAGCTTGTTTCTTCTGCAGCGTATCAGTCTACATAATTTTTTCATGTGCCTTGATTTTCACTGCCCAGAAACAAAGTAAAAAATTACGTTTTCAGTATAAGGAAAATACATAAGGCATTAAAAATATATATATTTCTCATATTTTTCTCATACATGGGAATTTCACAAGATGATTGATACTAGAGGAGTCTTCTGGGTCCACCTAGCCCACCCCCTGGCTTCAGTGGGAACACCAAGATCAGGGTGCCCAAGCCCAGGTGTCTTCTGGAGATCTTCAAGGAGAAGACTTTACAACTCCTCTGGGCAAGCTGTTTCAGTGCTTGACCACCCATCAGTATTCAGTACACATCCGTATACATATCCGTAATAGTTAGATCAATACATCAATAATGCGTGTATATATGAGAGTATTTAGCTCATAAATGTTATATAACAATATATATCAATTTTATCTAGGTATTTATGGAAAAAACACATTCAACATATTCATTTTTTTACCATCTCACTAAAAAAACCCAGCAAAAATAATATCTAAAAACAAAACCAACAACAATTCACACTTTACATCGAACTCTGAGCCTCTGTTATACTAATCATCAGCAAATCCTACTTCTGAGTACTAAATCGAAAATCAGATTGTACAAGAGGTGGCAATGTGAGTTTTAGAATCAATTTTTAAGCCTTCAAAAAAGTATAGGCATGCAGAATGCTTGTAACGTTATTATATTTATCTATATATTTTAGACCTTACATTATCTATTCATAGTTCAGCAGGCATGCCACGTTCATCAGTTTCCAAATTATTTGCTGGCTTCCTGGCACACCTCCTAGTTATTTTTATCTGATATTTCAAATAAATTACAAAATGCCTTGAATTGCATGATTAGTCCATCAGGTATTCTGTTTATTACAATTATATGAACTTTTGATTAACCTCCATAAGTTTCATGAATAAATTACCTGGATCATGGGAAACTGTCAGTTAATGTTAGAGTGTTTCAGTGGGGAGTTTCCAAGAGATTAATCTACCTTTTTTAGAGGCAGCTATTTTCATCTCAGCTTCCTTTATCAGCAATATATGTCGTTGCTCAGTTGTGATGAAGAACATGAGAACAGATTTGCTGCCCACTTAGAATGAGTGGGTGCAGAATTTACTCACAGAGTCATATCTTTGGAAGATGATTTGTGCCCTTTTAAATATTGATGGCATAGTCGTTCTAACATGATGAGGATAAATTGTACTAATCACAGTGAGTCTTCCAAACTGCGCAATATCACAATCCAGACATTTCTCTCTTCTATCCTCTCTGAGTGGTGTTGAACAAATTCTTGTTAATAAATCACGTTTATTTATTTATTTATTTAACCATGCATATGACAGTTACCCAGGAAAAAAAAAAATCTCAAACTTTAGGCTATTCACGAAAACTAGACGGTTGCCAAACAACTGTTCTATTTTTGACAGGAACTCCTCCCCACTCACACACATTTATTTGCCAAAGGTCTATTTCCTGCATAGCAAATTTCTTTGACACAGATGACTCAAACTGCCCTTTTCATAAAGTAATAAAAAAATCAGAAGAAAAAGTGGTATAAATCTACACATGTATTTTCTGGAGTCAGCTGAGAAAAGAACAACCAAGACAGCACCTTACCAATCAAATTCATCACACCTGGTGTTGTTTACATAATCAAAAAGAGAACTGGAAGAGCTTTTTGCTTGCCTATTAAGGCCAGATAATAAACATTCATAGATAATCATCTGGTAAAAGAACTTAGTAAGTATTAGGCAAATGAAGGACACCATGGGAGGGTGCTGTCAGTAGTTTCATTAATAGCACAGAAGAAGAGCTCTGATTGGAAAAATATAGTCATGAAATCATAAGTAACAATGGTAATAACACAGGGCATATCTGCAAGTTGCGAAATAGAGAGATGGCCACAGCACTATCTCATTGCTGCCCTTTCCAGCTACTGTTTAACAGCATCACAGTGGTGATACAGCTCAAAACAATAAAGCTCGTGCAGTGTTTTAGCAGGAAGTGCTTAGTAAGGCAATAGGACTAGAAGGAATGGCCTCAAGTTGTGCCAGGGGAAATTCAGGTTAGGCATTTGGAAAAATTTCAATTCTACATTCAGAATAATTTTATTTCCTTTTCTGTGATTTGTAATCACAGAAGTCCCAGGATGTCTACAGTAGAGGAAAAAATGCAAGAGATGAGCACCACAGTACTCTTCACAGGGAATATCAGGGTGCAAGATGAGTGAAGGCAAGTGACAGCCAGAAAGAGCAGGGACCAAAACTAAAAGCATTATTTTAATTATCAATGATATATAAGTTCAGATGCATGAGAGCAAACAAAAGAGATAAGGAAAGAAATAATTGTAAGGTTTTTATTTATTTATTTTTTTAAAGTAAATAATGGAGGACAGATGGTAGGGTTGTAAAAGACATATTTTCCATGAGCTCAAGTTAGAAATATTAGAAATGTAAAGAGGCATGAATTTAAGTAAGAGAGCTATTTGTTATAAAAACCAACAGTGTGTGCACTTGGAAGTTCATTAGTATTTCTTTAAAGCGATCTTGGCAAATAATGAAAGAAATATGTAGGATGCTACAGGCCTTTTGGTGTAATTTCCTTCTGCTTCCCAAAAACAATACAATAATACACAGGAGCTCTTTAACTGTCCTCAGTGCAGTGACATTTTATGAAAGGTAAAGCAATGCTGCACCTACTGACTTCCCTTGTCTATTTACACGAGGAAATGTCATCAAGCATTCAAAATGTCACTACCTGCTGAGATGACGTCACCAACGCCTGTCATGGAAATGTTCCTTCCTCTTCAAATGCTGATGTTTTGAGCAATAATCTGCTTAAGGAGATCTTGCTTGGTAGGCAAATGGCAGTGTGCATAATAACTACAAAATGAACAAAGGAGCAAACACATTTCCTGGGACTGAAGACATTTTTCAAAGAGCGCAGACAAATGTTCAGCAATATTGCCTGCCTCTTAAGCCAGTTATTACTGCAATACAAAGAGGTGCTGTCTGCTACTTAAACCATCTTGTTACAGTCCTTTAAAAAGTGTCATGTATACAGAGAAGCATATTTGTAATCTTTATACTAAGTACACTTCAACTTAATTGCATCACCTCACAAAATTATAAACAAGGCTTTTGTATTTGTTCAAGAGATTCTCTCAAGCTGTAGAACTGGCACTTGCTCATGAATTCCACAGTGTACTGTCAGAGGGGTTAGGATTCACAGTTTTGTTTATTTATTTATTATTTGGTGAAAAATAGACAAAAGTCATAAAATCTGACATTCTTGTCATTAATTTTTTTCCTGGATTCAGGTCTTATCAGTTATGTCTTACCTGTGTTCAAACTTTAGTTGTGATTCCTAAAATAAAATCAATTAATTAAAAAAAAATGCAGAATTTTATATGTTTTGCCTATCTGAATTCTACATTATCAAATATTCCAAAAAGTATTTTTTTTTTCAACAAAAGGTAGTTAAAAAGAAAATTAATTTCCCTTTCCATTAGTTGGTTTTATCTAAGAGGAGCATACATAGATTCTTACAGCCTAATATCTTGTAGGCATATGCATAAAGCACAAAATGAATCCTATAAATTGCCTCAACGATAAGATGTTAAAAAATCCAGTCATGCTTTATTACTAAATTTCTTGCTTGCTGTTTTGTTTTGTTTGTTGTTTTGTTGTTGTTAAATAAAAGAAAACATAGCACAAAGCTGATTTTTCTAGTTATTCTAACTGCATTTGCTGATTGTATCCCCACTGTTATGGCCGAAACTATCATAGAATATTTGAATATTCAGAACCTACTAAATAAAACATAGGGAAACAGTAACAAACTTACATACAAGGAATTTTTTTTTACTTGCCAAGCCTTTTAACTAACAATTCTGAAAAGGTTCATGTAGCAAAGGCTTTTATGATCTCTATGTATTTGCAAATATTCTGACTACATTTTTAAGTTCCAACCAATGACCAGAAAAGTGAAAATATTAATTATTGTGACAATAAATGTCCTAAAGCCTGCCAAGCAACCAGATACTCCAAAAGAATCACAGAGCATGATTAATCATCTATGCTTCTACATGAGATTTATTTGTGTCAACTAACTAATACAAATATCAGAGATATCGGTTAACTTAAATGAAGGTGATGGGTGAATATCTTAATCTAATCTCTGACAGAGGGCAGATTCTCTCTAAGAGTGCCAAAATATCCGCAGAACTTTCTCACTTAGTTCAAAACCAAACACAAGTTAAACACTTCTGCAACCCATGAACTAGAACCAGCTTCTTCAGCCCAGGAGTGAAAATGTTATGACACCTATAATGGTAACTTCTCTATGACACATAGATGGCTACAGACAATAGTTTAAGATCCACGACCCTTGGAGGAAAACAGGTGCTGAGCATCTCAATCATACCAAGAGAGCAGTCTGAGGATGTTTACAAAACTTCTCAGGTAAAAGTGTTGGTTTCTATTAGCTTGAAAAAGAAAAAAGGTGGAAGTGAGGGACAACTTCTGCTCATATTCAACCAGAATATATGGACACTTATTCAAGGTCATTCAGTAAATCAATAGCAGAACAGAGTGCAGATACGCCTCAACCTTCTTTGCTTAAATAACAGAGACAATTCTTTAACTTTCTCAGATTTCCATAGAGATTTCCAGGCCAACCAGTTCCCCTTGAGTTAAGAGGAGTTGTGAGCCAGTGAACAGCATATCTGAATCTCCTAAGTTACTGAATTTCCTACCTCAGGATTACAAACTTCTTTTTAGCAGCTGTCCAACTTTTAATGTGAGCCATAAACTTCAAGTCAAATCAAGTTTATAAAACAATCAGATACAACTAAGACACTCAGCCTTCTAAATAATTCTACAAGCATCAGTGTGTAGAATGCATTTTTGTAGATATGGTTATACACAATTTAAAGTTTATCTGAATATTCCAAAGTTAAATGAAAAAGCTGTTCCCTGGAGATTAACTGAAGGTCCTTATTCCTATTACCTCAGCTATGTCTTTAATAATTTTTCTAAGAATATTTTTGCTACCCAGGCTATTTATAGCAAACACTTATTAGTGTCTCAGTTCAAACAAATCCAAGGATGCACCCTGGTCCCAGTAATACTGCCCGCTTTATCAGCTGAAATGATATTCTATTTGTGCTATTAAAATAATGAGTCCATCTACACAATTAGTGCAAACAACAAAATTTCAGTCACAGGGGTTATAAGGAAAAAAAAGACTTCTATAAATGTGGAGACAAACCCAACACACTCAAAATCTTCTTATAACAGCATTTAAGATTATTTAACTATTCTAACGGTATTTTCTATTACTTCTGTGCAATTGAAATAATCTGTGTTAATGAAAATATAGTACAAATGAGCTATTGCAGCCCAAAAACTACTGAAAAAGATCCATGTATTAAGGCCAATTTTGAGACTACAGAACAGCGACCTCAGGATTTTGCAAATATGAGGAAAAAAAGACTGATTATTGTACATGCTCTCAGGTTAGTTTTCATATAAATGAGAGTTTAGAAAATTAGACAAAATATATACTTCAAAAAATCAAAAAAATATTTATTTCTTGCTTTAGGAAGTCTACATTTTCTCACTTTGAACCAGACTACAAGTAATCAGTAATAAATAGTTAACTATTGCCACTTGCACAGTTCCAGCTAAAAACTTATCAAATTCAAACCAAAGATAGATTTCCTGAACATTTCAGTGTAAAATGGATAACTGTCGGTCTTAGTAATTAAGAAATTATTACAGCTATAGTTTTATTACAGTACCTTGTCTGGCTGTTGGAACCAGGATGAACGCCATTTCCCTCTGCCAAAGATCCAAGAACACATCCCTCTGTCTCACCACTTCCTTAACAAGACTTTCTCAATGATGTTCCATGTTCCCCAGCCTGAGCAGTTTGCATTCCAGATACATAGGAAGTACTGGAAGGTCATCTGTCCTGAAGTATAGCCCTAATTGGAAATAAATCAGAATACATATTTAAAAATTCATGCCATTAAGCAAATACTTTTGTTTGAGTGTCTTATTTTCTTCCAGAAAATTACTTTCACATTTGCTCGTAATTTGACATCACTGAACAAATGTTTGATAAAAACATAATAAGCTCTCTATAGCAACTATTGAACGGAGCGAGCTGAGTGGAAATTACCAAGTTGTAACTGATTCTAAATTATTCTTTCTGGTAGGACATAGTAACATAAAGGCTATCTCAAAGAAGGCATGGAAGCACTGCTTCACAAATCACTACTGTTCAGAATATACAGAATGAAAAATTTGTGGCTTTAAGTCTGCTGAATCAACACTCTCCTTAGGTAGAAAGCTCTCTCACATGCAGTTGCCTAGACTTAGTATTTGGCACTACTTTGTGATTTCTTGGGCAGGGCATTCTGCTTTTGATTCCTCCCTGAAAGACATCCCCAAACAGGATGTTCAATATTTCAGCTATCTGAACATCTACTTTAAAGAGATCTTTGTGACATCCAGTGTTTGCCTTCACTTTCTCCCCTGCTGCTACTCTGTCATGCAGGCTAGGCTGTAGATGAAGTGCCTGAGGGATCATAGTGAAGTTACAAAGCAAACAAACGTTCTCCACATTCTGTTGCATCCTGCCCACCACAATATAGCTCAGCTAGGTGAAGATTTTAAAAGCACCAAAAGAGTAGTTTCTTTTTATCTTTTTTTTTTTTTTTCTTTTTGGGGACAGGAGAAGAGCAATCCACACATACATAGGATCTGTAATACTTGGTGCTGCAAATGTGAGTCAAACAAGAACACGTAAATTTTCAAGATCATCCGTAGGAAGAAATTTATGAAGCAAATTGGCCATGATATAGACAAATAAAATACTGCTGATCTCTAGCACCTCCCATTTAATAGTCCTAAAGCTCATTTCAGATGTTAGTAAGCCAAGCATCATTATGCATAAGAATAATAATAGTGTTTTTCTGATCTAAAAAATGCTAAAAAGGAACCCAGTTGCCAGCATTCTGCTTTTCATAACGTGCCTGTTCATGCATTTAAATAGTTTGTGGGTATAATTATGACAACTGTAAGTTTCCGTTGGCCGATTATATGCATAACTAGCTATTTGCATCTGCAAATATCTTATTTACGTGTACGGTCACTGTTACGTCTACGTGCATAAATTAAGTATTCAATTGCACACATCATAATGTTTATATGCTATGAGCAAAAAAACCTCTGTAAGCTAAGCTATACATCCTGCTGTCAACTCTGTGGCAGAATCGGGAATACAACACAAATTGTCAAACTCCCAAGCCTGTTGTTTAATCATTAAGCCTCACATATTCATAGAAGAGGAACGAGAGATGTGAGTAAGATGAATAAAAACAGTTCATTCTCTTCAGCTCAGTGAGGAAAATGGTGATCCCACTGCGGACTCCATTTTGACTTCATTGAATGGGTCAAGCACTGCTGTTCCAGAGAACAGATCACTCCAAATACTGACTCCTTGTGAAATAATTCTGTAGGTTTAGTGGAGAAGCAGATATTCAGCACCAACCTTTGCAAAGATTGACCTATATATATATATCTAACATTATTATTCAATTATCTAATTTGCAATCAATAAAATCAGAGGATTTTTGAAGTAATTGAAAACTTTTAAAGTACTATGCCCTAGTGGTTGAGAATCTATCTGCCTCTAGATGTCAGAGCACTGTGTGAATTCTACAGTGACTTGCCAAGAGTTACACAAAATAACCTTCATAGATCCCGATTCATGCCTTTTCCAAAGGTTTTGGAATTCTGTAGACTTTCTGCTCTCATCATCATTCTTCAATCATCAATTTGGGTGACGGAGCACTGGCACAGGCTGCCCAGGGGAGTTGTGGAATCTCCTTCTCCAGAGATATTCAAGACCCACCTGGACGCCTACCTGCGCGACCTGGTGTCGGGAACCTGCTTTGGCAGGGGGGTTGGACTCGATGATCTCTTGAGGTCCCTTCCAATCTCTGTGATTCTATGATTCTATGATCTAAGAAACATAAAACAAGCTACAAAATATTTTTGTTAAAGAAAATAACTTATTTGTTTTTTGAGGAATCTTAAGTAATAATTAGTGCAGAGCTGCAACAATGTACAGCTATAGGGTAAAAGACAGAAAAAAATGCAAAAAGAAGCAGAAGCATGTCTGGAGAAACTACATGGTGCTTACTGGGGCCTACCAGCTTCTGAAGTCACATTAAATCTAATTCAAAACATCCAAACACAAAGCAATGATAGAGGATGAAAAAAATAGAAGAAAACACATTTCTGCTTTCCCTGAGAACATACGAAAGCGCATGAGAGCAGAAAGTCTACAGAATTCCAAAACCTTTGGAAAAGGCATGAATCGGGATCTATGAAGGTTATTTTGTGTAACTCTTGGCAAGTCACTGTAGAATTCACACAGTGTTCTGGCATCTAGAGTAGGGCCTAAAGGCAGGAGCTGAAGTCCAAATTTACAGCATAAAATGTTTCCCCTCAATAAAGAACGTTCACTGTACAGATCCCAGACTTCTTTTCTTCATCTAAAATTCATTACTATTGTTCTATTTCCTGAGAATGTGAAAAAATACTTAAAGTAGCTGATCAGGTACAACATTATTCCAGTATTTTCTCTTGTAATTAGATTAAGTTTTCTTGAAATTCAGTCTCTTAAAGGTTCTCAGGTGTTAGATATTTTAGAACAAGGTTCTACACAAAATGCAGCACATCACACTAATCATAGAGACAAAGAATCATAGAATAGCTTGGTTTAGAAGAGACCTCAGGGATCATCAGCTGCCAAACCCCCTGCCACAGGAAGGGTTGCCAGCTTCTAGATCATGTACAAGATCAGGCTGCACAGGATCCCATACAACTTGGCATTAAACACCTCCAAGGTTGGGGCATCCACAACCTCTCCAGGTAGCTTGTATCACCAACTCATCACTCTCTCAGAGAGAAAATTCCCCGACATCTAATCTAAATCTCCCTTCCTTCCATTTTAAACCATTCCCCCTTGTCTTATCACCATCTACCCACGTAAAAAGTTGATTTTCCTCATGTTTATAAACTCCTTTTAAACACCAGAAGGCTGCAATGAGGTCTCTGCTCAGCCTTCTCTTCCAGACTGACAAGACCGGTTCCTTCAGTCTATTTTCACAGGAGAAGTGCTCCAGCCCTTGGAACATCTTCATGTCCCTCCTCTGGAGCATCTCCAAATGCTCCACCATCTTCTCTGTGTTGTGGGCCCCAGACTTGGGCATGATAGTCCAGGCAGGGCCTTATGAGGGCACAACAGATGGGGATAGTCATCCCCCTCGCTCTACTGACCACCTCTCTTCTGATGGAATCCAGGATTTTGTTGGCTTTCTGGGCAGCAAGCACACACTGCTAATCACTGATTGTGTTTTTTTTCTCCCTGCATTTCTTCTCAAGTGCAAGATTCCTTGGTACAAAAGGGACATAACTCCAGATAACACACATTTATTCAGATAGAAAGGGAATCTCAATTTCTGCCTCTTCTTTCCCAGAGCAGCTGTATATTTTTATTTCATACTGCCATTGGAAAAAGAAAGAAAATAATCCAGAGTGCAAATGTTATTCCACCTCTCTGGAGGCAGGTTACAAAATACACCTGTGGCTAGTGCTGCTGTCACTGATGGTAATGATTGCCCATTAGAAAGATCATTTTTAATACCTGGAACAGATAGCAGCTATGTCACTACCTGTACATCTCAGGAGTGTGTGCTTCATGTCCTCTTACCCCTAATGGCAATCTCTCTTGCTTCTTACCAGTGCTGTCATTTATCCTGAAGCCTTATTCCACTTGAAATAAATTCCTGCTGCCAAAATACACGTCTTAGCTGAATTTCAATTTCATTGTTTCCATCAGCCTGCTTATTCCTCTCTCACACATATTATCTCTCTATTAAAGATCCTTTCTGACAGCAGTTAGTGACATTCAAGTTGGTCTTTGTCCGTGGACATTCCCTACATTAACTGTATCAAACAAATGAGAAATCCTTCTGTATGAGTGTATGAGTAGGTAGGTGACCCCATTTACAAATCTTCATTAAAACATAAAAAAAGGATGAAACAATTCAAAGTCATTAACATATTGGGTCAAATTATGATCTCAATTATAGAGGAGTAAATCTGAGGCAATTACGTAGGCTCAGAATATGATTGAAACCTGGTGCAAAATAATTAAAACATTTCAGTTGCACTTGGTGAAATTTCATTAGTGGAATAATATAAATTAATAAAGACTACCAAAATTGAAGTTGTCAGAAAATTCACTGATAATGAAGTCTCAGGTTGCACTGTTAACAGAAAACCTATCAAATAAAGTAGACAAACAAAGCTTCAAGGTCCTGGTGATCAGTGATAGAGCTACTTATGATCTTCACCCTTTTGGTGGGATCATGACTAAGCCACTTGATAAACCGAGCATCAGTGACCTTTGTTAAAAATTAATTGAAACTGCACTGAGTAATTGATAATTATTAACCTTAAATTATGTGGACATATAATTATCTAGACTGGATTATCTGCGTACATATTACAGGGGCACAACCTTTCTCCCCCCAATTCTTTCCTCATTACATACTCACATTAGCAAGTACTTACTCTAAACACAATTACAGATAGAAATATATTAAATAAACATTTCACTGTTGTAAAAAAAATAATTAAAAAAATCAATACCTTTTCAGATAGGAAACATCAGATTTAAAATTGCAAAGAAACATGCACATCTTTCTACTAAACATGCATGTGGTTTCAGGTTCAGGCTTTCTTGCACTCTCTGATGGGTGCCCACTAATTCAATAGAGGATGGATGGTACACACACTGGAGAAGCTTTTTTCATTTTCTTGCCTTCTGTTCACAGTGTTACTTATAACACTTTGCACTATTACAGATAGCAGGACAGTGACATTAGGTCCTGATTTCTGTATAAATGCATGTGCTTTTTCAAAAAAAAATTTAATGCTATAGGGGAACTAGAAATTCTGTCTGATAAGGAATTAATTTATATGGAAGAAAACATAGTTTTTCCTCAAAAAAAAAATGGTCAAACTTTGATATTCTCAACAAGGGAAACAGCTGGAGAACAAAAAGTTGTAGATGTGTCTGGAAAACACCAGTTTCAGATTGCCAAGGAAAAGGAGCATGCATCCTGTTCTCACACAAACTCTGACTATAACAGCTGGACCCAGCTTCTGAAATAGCAATTAGCACCAGAAGCTTTCTCACTTACCTCAGGAAAATCTGAAGAGGTTTGTTGGTTTATTTATTATTAAATAATGGGAAGCAGAGGCAAAGGGGACCCACAGGTGGCTATGGTTCATTTGAGTGGCTACCCACTTGTCAGATAGACAAGCTACAGGTTCAGTACTGGACGTGGCATCAGAGAATACAGAAGATCAGTACAACACCACTGTGTCCCAAAGGAAAGGAGAGAAGAAAGCAAGGAGACATGGATGTGTATCGCTGGGTTGGCAGGCTTCAATTCCAGTGTCCACTTTTAATTCAACTTGTTTCCATATCTGCAGATACTGAGTGGATTGTCAACATCAAGACAACTGGCATCTGCATAGCAACCCAGAAAACAGCTTTAATCACTATCATTACTTTTAAAATGAAGAACTACTGGACAAAGAGATTGAAGTAAAAATACTTCTCATTACAGTATTCCAGATAAGTGAACTAGACTTCATTCTTATAGCTATGGATTGTAAGCACATGGATATCAGCTCTGCATGCAAGAGTACAGCCATCCTGGTACACAGCTACCAGGTACTCAAGGCAGGGAAAAACCTCTGTGTATGTGTCCGGATTAGCATTTCCCAGGGAATCTGTGACAGATGAGAAGATGGCATCTAGTTTCCCCAGGTTTTTTTGAGAACACAGTTGCAACAAAATAATTCAATTTTTTTAAGCTGAACAAAAGCCACAAACATAGCTCATTGTTAATAGAAAAGATTGCATTTCCGTATTAAATTAAAAGAGTAATAAAAACTTAAAAAATATCTTTTTCAAGTCAACATTTTTTTCCCTACCTCCCTCACAAAAATAAAAATAAGCTTTACCCAATTTGCAATAAATCCATCCATAATTTTTAAAGGCAGTGATTTTCAGCCCCTAATTTAAAAAAAAAAAACAAAAAACAAAACAAATTCAAACAAAATACCCTTCAGAAGTATCTGGTCAGACACTTGGATGTTTAAAATTACATTTTTTGTATTGATTTACAATCATTAAAAATTATTCCACAAATACTGACTTTTTTGTTTTTGCAAAGCATTTTTTTTCATTATTCAATTTCAATAATCCACAAACACTGCTTTGTCTTAATAGATTCCAGTCTTTGTGTATCTTTCTATGTTCTAACCAACAAGTGGACATTTTAAAGTCTGAAGTTTCCACTGTTTCATAGACTTGCGTCCCACCTCAAAAGTTAGTGAAATGCACGTATGCACAACAGTTAAAATTTCAGTTTCACAAGCAGTCCTATTTACAGTATTTCCTATCTGTTGAAGGTTTAACTTAAATGAGATCAGTTTTTTGGACATGATGATTTAAATGCTGTTATCCTATGACTAAAACAAGACCTTATAGAAAAAACGAGCGCCAGTAGTGATCAGTGATGGCTTTTATTGCTTTTGATTAAAATTAATATAAAGCTAAATTACACATAATGTTTTCCTACTGTATTAGTGATTAAGTGCAAGCATCCTATCCCAGCTCAGTTTCAAACAATGCATAAATGGTACTTCAATAAGCATGATTTTATCTTGTTTTTTTTGGTCAATCATAATAAGAAAAAAGCAAAACATTATTAAGTTTGTAAAAACACAGGATGTGATGTATTATTTCTGGAGAAGAAATTATTTTTCTTTGATTAGCAGTGCCAGTTCATCAACAGATTTTTGCATTGTGTTAATATTGAAGATTCTTATATATATTTTTTTTTTTGCACGTTTGATTTAAAGCAAAAAGAATTATGAAGAATGTTCATAGTATTGCATCAATCAATGTCACAGTTTGCAGCATAGAGGCAAACAGGACAGAACAAACCCTACCTTCATTTTGGCTATACACTGCACTTTTTTGCATTTTTATGTAAATCACTATCCAAAAACAATTTATCATCTTTCTTGAAGAAAACCATCACAAATCTACAAGAGATGCATTTTTAGTCATGAAATGAAAAATAAAAGCACAGAAGGGTGTATAAAAACCTGTGCTTTACGCAATCATCTGCCCTTCAAAATCAGTACACATTCAGGCAATAATAAAGTTCTGAGGGGGAAAGTATCACAGCCCTAAGCAAGGGTAATAAACATGATTTTGCAGGGAAAAAAAAAAAGGTGGCAATGTAATTTTGTTGTCACCCCCAAATTTTCTCATAATCCTTTGGTAGTACAGTTTTTTTCACCTATCTTGGTAAAAACCTGACCTCTGTTTAAGGATTCTTAAATAATGAATCATAACAATTGAGCATATGATGGAATTGCTTTCTAACAAGCTATTTACTTCTCCTTAATTAAAAACAAACAAACAAACAAACAAACAAACCCCACTGAAAATATGAAAATACTGAAAATGAGTTAGGATTAAAGAAAGACAGACTACAGAATGCAGTTTTATACATGAGTATTTCACAGTCGAGGTATCCCAGAGTGTCTTCAGAAAAATATTACTACTTTAATCATACAACCCAGAGAATTTTTAGAGATGGCAATACAAGGTCAACAATGGTTCACAAATGAGTCCATGCTCATTAAAGTATCTCACTGTTTTAAGAAATCTCCTTCTTTCTAACTAGCATTCCAAAAGCTTCTATTCAAAGACATCAATATCAGATCATTTCAAAGACCTTTGTAGGGAGAAGGTGTAGATTCAGAAATGCCAAATTTTCAAACCCAGCCTTGTCAGTCAAGTTCCATTGTTAGAAGCCTTCAACTTGAATGACGTGAACAGTGTCAATCAACACGTGTAGGAACATGTTTCTTATAAAAAGAAAGGTACTTAAACTCTGCAAAACATTTCCATCCCCTTTATTTTTATTCCTAATTCCAGCTAGTGAATTTGCATATTTGTTTATGTGTACAAGTACACACAAGTATTTTAAAATATACTGCAAAGAAGTAGTATTAACCTTGCTTTCTTAATTATATATATAATATATGGGTATGCCCACACTTACTCCAAAAATAATGTTTCCTAATTATTTTCATACAACAGATACAAAAAGCACAACAACACTTTTTGATAGAGCACATTCTCAAATACAAGCATTATGTTTTAGCATAGTCATCACCATTAGGTATGCATTTTGGCCAGCAATGAACAACAGCCTGCATGCCATGATCATAAAAACCAAGCAAGTGTTGATGGATGTCAATGGGTATATTTTTTTTTCTGCATGGAAATATTCAATGACAAACCTCAGCATCATCTGCACTTCCATGTCAGACGTTATTTGTCAGACTGCCCCTTTGCTGCCATCTGTCACACAGTAACAAAGTCCAATGGAATACTGGTGGGAAGGCTCAACTCCTATTCCCACCACCACCATCTGCCTCTGGTATTATGGGTTTATGTAATAAAAATAGAAGGTATTACTTTCGGAACATGCTCACACACTTTTTTTTTTTATATCTATAAATAAAGAATGTGTGTGTGTATATATGTGATTATTTTACCTTTCATCATCCATATAATGTAACACTTATCTTTTCCCATCGAAAGGGTTAAACACTGCACTTACCTAAGACCAAAGTGTGCAGTGTTTACTTGAGCTACATTCTACTGTGAAATTCAGACTGAGAAAATTACTTCTATTCAATGCTTCTGCTTTAAAAAGGATAATGATTTCATCTGGTTAGAGCTGTCTGTCCCTACTTAGTTTATTGCAGGGAAGAAATTGCCTGTTCACTCATGATAAGATAATTTGTCGCCTTGGAAATTAAATTATCCATCCTAGTTTACCTTGAAGAGGAATACTACCTATTTGTTCCATTACACTCTTTAAATCAGAAATACACTTTACTCCACAAATATGTTCCGTGTAATCAGAGATATTAAGGCAAGGTAAAATAGCCTATGACTGAAACTTAATTAGGCTCCAAAGTTGTCAATTGTGTAAGACTTGAATCCAGTGGAACTAAAAGGATCTTAAATAATTTCTTTTACAGAATAAAACTAAGCCTGAAATACTTTTTAAAATTAGCTTTTTAAATTAATTTTTCTATATGTAACTCTCAGGAAAATTTACCACAGAAAGCCAAGTCAAGTGTGTTTGTTCACTCAATGCAGCCAGAACACAGTTATTGAGACAGAACAATGGGAAGGGTGAAGCCTTATTTTTCACCTAATATTTTTAACCCTATGATGTAAATTAACATAAGTATGTAGTCTAATACGTTTTACCATTTCCAGCTTGTTGTACATAAATGTTTAACTATGAGCTGGTTTACAGCGTCACTGGTTTTTAACAGTATCATCTTCCAGCTAGCTGTTAGAGCCAAACTGAATAAAGGGGGCTTAAAATTTTAAACAGGTTTTCATAAAATCACCATAATCAGCCACAGGCATGCTTTTAAGCTGAGGAGAGCACATCAAAAATGATGGGTAGAGCAGGGCAGGGCAGAGTTCTTAAGGCACTTTTTGACAATAGGCATTGAAAACAGTTCAAATCTTTCATAATACTCGTTTATGGAACTGCATAATCCAAGTGATTCATTAACTTATATATATATAAATTGTATTAACTTATATATATAACAAATTGTACAATCTCTCTGCTACTGCTTCTCCATTTCTAAAACAAGCATAATTCTTACCTATTTTGAAGAACTGTTCAGCAGATTAATTAGGTGTTTATGGGATGCTTTAAATGTGGAATATTTTAAATCATCTACTTTGTTTGAGGTTTATGTATATTTATGCTTAACTCAGTTCTAGAGGTAGGATTTTTCCAGTGAAACACAATTCTGCCCCAACCTTCAGTAGAAAAGGTTTGACTTCTGTCACTGAAACAGAGACTTTGATGAAGCTTTAAGGAGAAAGACTGCACAGGTTCCTGAGATTTTTGCATCGATCCTAGCCCAACTTGGAAACGTGAGCTTCCCATTCACATGCATGTTTGCTAAGTCCACTTCCAGTGAAGAGAAAGTATACAACAACCTTTATTGTATCACTGACACTGAAATATCTTCTCTATGATCTTGCTATCTAAAGTCTCACATATACTTCAACGACTGCTATTTGGAATATATTGTACAATGTTTTTTTTCATCTTTTCTCATCTTGTGAGTATGTACTGCATTATGAAAAACTTGGAAAGACTTAAGAAGATCAGTGGCAGAAATGGCTCAGTCCATAGGTGGACTGAGGGCTAGAAAGGAAATTTTATACAGCATGGAAAGTTCCATTTTTAGGTTCATTTAGTAAATTAATTACACTATTTATTGATTAACATTTAACAGCGAATCACGAATGTGAATAAAGCATGTTTAGGAACATGAATAAAATATGTTTAGGAATCAATAATTAAAATGTCAAAGCATCTCTATGAAGCATAATGGATCAAAGAAGTAAAACTACAAAAAAAGAGTAATTATTTGAATGAACTGGACTTATGTACCTCAGGACAGCAAAGCATGCATACTCAGTAAGTAAGGAAAATACTTTATGGGATCTAAAAGCAGGAACAAAATGCATTGAATAAAATCACCTTTCAACACAGAGACAGCTAGCCTGATTTGTTCTGTAATAGCCTAGTATATACTAATGAGTGACAGAAGAGACTCAAGGAGTTACTCTGAATTTTCATTGGTTTGTAAGTAAAGGTGAATATCAGAAACTCATTTAAAAAGTCACAAAGATTTCAGCTTTCTTAAAGTATGTTGGTTTTTTTAAGATCAGTTTCTTCAATAATCTCTACATTGCTTAACACTTCATTCATCTGCATTTTTACCTTTAAAATAGTGCTTTTCCATTCTGAAGCCACAATCCATGGAGTCAGAATTCTTTAAGAAAACAATTGAGCTCCATTTAGTTTCTTTATTTACTTTTCATAAGAAGCACAGACATAAGAGTGGACCTTCAGTCCCAAGAAGTGGCTTTAGCAGTCTGTAGTGCTCAGATACTATGGTTTGGTGTTCATTATCTTTTTTGTTCTGAAGCCATCCTACTGTTCTCACCAAATGAGAAGCAGGACAGAACCAAGCTATTTAATTAGCTAAGAAGAGAGGTGATGTTTAAGTACTTTGCTAACTGATAATAACTTTTCACCAGGGGTATGCTGACAACAGAATTTCAAAACAACATTCAGGAAATGATAATTCAGGACAAAAAGGTTTGAGGTATAGATTACAATTAGAATTTAGTAAAAGGAAAAGTTACAGATGAATAGAATATAAAATATTACAAACAACGTTACTTACGCTTCATTGTGCATGAACAACACTCAAAAATCTGTATCTGAAAGAACTGTAACAGTAAAACAACAGATCTGGGTTATAATTATTTTTTTTTTTAAGTCCCCTTAAAAAAAATCTCAGATTATGAAATTATACAAAGAAGCTCAGCAGCATGTGCAATTTCTGTTTTGCTAGGTGGAAGAAAGCTTGGACCAGGTCTTTATCAGAACTCCAAAAGCATTTGTACTGGGCACTACTAAATTTTGCATGATTACTTTCAGAATAACATCTGCATTTTTCACATTATTCAATAATAAAAATATAAATAGCTCATTCTCCTGTAATTTTTCTCTTGAAAGGTCCCTTTTTCAATATATCACACAAGCTATTATATTCAGAAATGTCATTTTTAATTTAAGTTTACTGCTCTCAGGGGGAAGTATTTCTAACCTCAAGAACTTTTAGTCTCCTATCCTGAGCAAAGTGGGAAAACAATTCAGGAGAGTTCTTCGGATTTCTAAGAGGAAATACACAGCTAAGAATTCAGAAATTAAGTTTCCTTAGATGCAAGTCAATAGCTTGATTCACAGATGCACAAAAGCAGCTGATTTGAAATAAACCCACCCCTACTAAACACACTTAAAAACAATCAGTGACTGAAAAGTTTCAGTTAACATGCAAACAAAACCAGTCTCTGTGGTGAAGAACTATTTTTCAGTAATCAGAGATATTTAGATGAAAAAATATCATGTAATCAGTGAGGCACCGCCTGGTAAAGTAAAAAAAAGTCTCAGCTGTCTATAGACAGCTATACAGTTAATAACAATTTCATCATTTATTAGCTAGGTTAAGATTCTTCATAATAGGTGATTCAGTAGCTAGTGTCATTAAAGACAGTATGCAGAACCTTGATTTAATGCACTAATTAGTATCAAATCATAGAAGACTATATTGTAGAAATGGAGATTCTGCATGCAAAGGCCTTGCCTGCAAGGATGGTAAATGCCATGTCTGATCATCTGTGGAAGGAGGATCAAAGCCAGATCTTATTTAGTTAGCTAGTGTTTCAGTAGTTATAAAACCCTTCAAACTTCAGGAAAGAGATTTTCTCTTAAAAAGTGGTCCACTGGGAGAGAGGCTTCATGAAGATTCAGGGTTAAATAGAGCACTGCTTTTAATCTCGTATGTTAACTAAGTAATAGGGAAAATGCTAAGAGAATGTTTAGGTTATCAGATACAGTATTGTGGAAACTCAGATTGAATTATGTGGTTATTTTGATTCCTCCATGGAATTCTTTTTTGAGAGAAAAGGTATTGCTCTAGAATTCCCAGATAAAATTATAATCCATCACAGTAGAAATTATATGTTTGCAAAGAAGAAAACACGACAAAAGACACCAAAAAAATTCCAATTTCAAGTTATTCATACATCATAATCTAATTCACACAGACACAGCGTTTTAGAGATATATCTTCATTAAGAATGCTCCTGTACCTTTACAAACATGTTCCATGTAAGAGTTAAAGGGCTAATGCTCCTAGGCTAGTGGTTAGGAGCTGGGGCTCTTACCACCACAACCTGGGTTTGATTCCCAGACAAGAATACCCAGCATGCAGCTGGAGCATTAGCTCTTTAAATGCAATACATGATGCTATGATGTGGAATACCAGTACCAAAAATCATAAAACCATGACAAACTTTTACCTTCAAATCTCTACCAAGCCACACCAAGTCATGATAATTATTGAGTCTATGGATTTAATTATAGGAGGTTTTTCACATAACAGAGTAAAACCTACTTTACTAAAGTGAGGACTGTTGTTTTTTGCTTTTTGTTTTTTTTTTTTCCCAAATAATTTTTCTTTAAAATACATTTGGATGGCACACCTTTTTATTGGTACCACACCATTTCCAACTCTATTGGAAAACTGAGACCTTCAAAACTGTAAAGATGTCTATGGTGGAAAACCACAAATAGCATATTTTCTTTGGGCATTGAAGGAAGCACTAGAACATTACAACAATAACAGATAATAAGCTCTTATTAACTGGGAATATGCAAGACATAAAAGAGAAAAAAAAACACAACAAAATGCATGCTACCATGTTGTCATAGCTTTGCTAACTGACACTGTAGTTCCTTCACCTATTTAATACCCTTCCCAACCATTTTTGGGGACATGCATTCTTGCTATGTACATATCTTTTTCTGCTTGGACTAGGGTGTAAATCTGGTGTTAGTGATAGACTGTGTGCAGTCTTCATCCTGGCTTCTGAAGTACAACATGGTTATTGCCATTAACCTGTCAGTCTCAATGTATATAGTTAGCCAGCCAGCTATCAGGTACTTACAGCTTTCATGGTTTATTCTTATATACATCTTATGTACTGAGCCTGGGCCTAAAAAACAATAACAATATTTTTGAGTATTCTAGACAACACAACAAATATTTT
Organism: Odontophorus gujanensis; assembly: GCA_013399175.1. NCBI lineage: Eukaryota > Metazoa > Chordata > Aves > Galliformes > Odontophoridae > Odontophorus > Odontophorus gujanensis. The sequence continues at coordinate 155,014 of VXAB01008335.1, read as the reverse complement.
CAGTCAGCCTTTTCAAACTCAACACCGAAGCTCACAGAAAATATTAGAGATGCTCTTGACCACCTGTCTCAGAACAGCCAGTCTCTGCTGCTTCAGGGGAAAAGAAAGATCTCACCAACATTATAACTAAAAGTTATGATGTTCAAGGGAAAATGATATCCCTAGCTACTATCATTGTCTTCTGCCCTAAAGAATGAGGATTTATATAATTTCTAGATTTCTTATTATTTTAAAACCCTAGTAACTCTGGATGTTATAATCTATACAAACATCTACTTCCTTTTCTAATCTGACTGAGCTCTTGACTTCAATAATATATTGTGGCAATTACTTCTGTTAGCTTATTGTTAGCTTAAAAAAAAATAAATCCTAATATCAATTTTAGATTTGGTGTCTTCCTCTAATATTATGTCAGCAGCTAAGTAGATAGCCTATGTCTTCTCTATAGTCACTGTTACTCACTATCTTTTAAAACAGTTATTTTTCATGTCTTATCTTGTTCATCTCTATTCTAAAGTAAACTGTTCCTGTCTTTTCAATCTTACTTCATGTGGTTGTTTTTCTACTTCTCTGGGCATTTTTATTGTTATTTGCTGAACTCCTACTATCTTTCCTATAGGTTTTTTCAAATAAATAAATAAATAAATAAATAAACAGAGCTGAAAACATGATTGCAGAGGCCACCTAATTTGCAAGTAGCATTACAATATCATCAATACCAATTTATTTAAAATACTATCCCTAGAGTTCCTTTTTTAACCATTGCCACTCATTGACTAAAAGGGGCTTAGAGTTGTTTGGCTTTCCAAGCTGGAAGTCACAAATACAGTACATTTTACCCTATGTATACTGTACCTAGCAAAATCCTTGGAACATATTTCTTAATACTGCTGAACTTACTGAATATAGGGGATATTTTTTTTCTTATTAATTTTGATACTCTACAGCCTGAAGTAATCACATGCATTGAACAAGGAACAGCACTGTTTTCCATTCAATCTTGGAGGTGCATGACGCCCTAGGCACTTCTCAAGCCATGTCCTTTTATTTCAAATAAAAGTCATTGACACTGAATTATTTTTAGGACAAGCTATACTGACTAATCTCTTGGAGTATAGTTAGGTCCAGAGAGAGCATCCAAGTTCCTCTTTTGAGAGTAGACAGTAAAATTTACTGTTAACATTTTCACATGATAATGCACAACTGTTGTCATCATATTTTTGTACAGTACCAGTTCAGAATGACTGCTGTAAACATGATGGAAATTGTGCCTGGAGCATAATCTCTCGCAGGGGACATGTTTGTTGTCATTAGATCATATAATAGATCACAGTTTGTGAGATTAGTTTATTCTTCATAAAACAACCACAACACATCACTTTATAGATTACAAAAGGCAGTTTTACATTGAGGTGCTTTGCCTTTAAACCAGAAGGAGACTGCTGTACATTGCCCAGAAACAATATCATACTCAGGGAAAACAGCTTATCTGAGGAATCAAGTAAAATATTTTCCTGATTCTCTGAACTAAATATGATCACATCTCTTATGTTTTGGGGACAGACAGTTCTAACACAGGCTTAAACATTTAATCTAAGAAAAGGACACATAGAACAAAAGAAGTAATAGTAGAACTTATTTTTTACTGTGTAAATTAAAAAATTATCACCTTGTGACCACTAATTATTAAAGAACCTACATTCCCAGTCCAATACTCTAAACATCTTACTGTTGTGTTAAGACATTGAACATAACCCTTTATATTCAATTGTAAATACTTTCAGAGCGATCCTGCCCAGAATTTGGTGCCTGTCTAATTCTTGCCAGAGAAAAACAGATAGGGAGATCATAGAATCACCAACATTAGAAAACACCTCCAAGATGACCCAGTCCAACCATCCACTTACCACCAATATTTCTTACTAAACCATGTCCCTCAGCACAATATCTAAACATTTCTTGAACTTCTCCAGGGTCAGTTACTCCACCACCTCCCTGGGCAGCCCATTCCACCACGACTGCTCTTTCAGAGAAGGTTTTCCTAGAGTCCAACCTGAATTTCTCCTGGCACAACTTGAGGCCATTCCCTCTCATACTATCACTTGTTACGTGGAAAAAGAGGCCAAACCCCACCTTATCACAACCTCCTTTCAGGTTGTTGTGGAGAGCAATATGGTCTCCCCTAATTGCTCTCTTCTTCAGATTAAATAATCCCTGTTTTCTCAGCTGCTCATCATAAGGCCTGTGCTCCAGACCCCTCACCAGTTTTGTTGCCCTTCTCTGGATACACACCAGGATCTTGATTTCTTTCTTGCAGTGAGAGGCCCAAAACCGAACTGAGTACTCAAAGTGCGTCCTCATGAGGGTAGAATACAGAGAAGAGGGATGATCATTTCTCTAGTCCAGCTGGGAATGCCTTTTCTGATACAACCCAGGATGCCATTGGCCTTCTTGGCCACCCAGGCACACTGCTGGCTCACGTTCAGCTGAACATTATCCAGTACCCACAGGTACATTTCCTCTACACAGTCTTCCAGCTATTCTGCTCCAAGCCTGTAGCATTGCCTGGGATTGTTGTGGCCGTAGTGCAGGACACGATACTTAGCCTTGCTGAACTTCATCCCACTGTCCTCAGACCAGCTATTCCAGCCTGTCCAGTTCCCAGAGATGCAGCTGACCAAGGGTGGTTGTTTTGTGGAAACAGATTGTTTCTACTCTGAATTACCACCTCTGATGTATGAAGGTAATATCATTCCTGAGTAGGTTGACTTCTTAGAAATAAAGCAGGAGTAAAGAGAGTCTCTGACCAAGTATGAATGATTACAGTGAGTAATATACTTGTCATAAGAGAAAAAAGAAGTTGCTGCAAAGCTGGGACTACAATAATTTTGGGCAAATGAAAAATTCTATGTTTGAAGACCTTCTTGTTTCTCTCAAATTTGAAGAATCAAAGGTCTGAGCACCTCCAAGGACATCCTCCTGCTCTCCTTGAGAGGAAGGAGGTAGAAAAGGCACAACTGATTCCTGTCACTCCCTGCCATCACCCACCCTAGAGAGGCACGTGCCTGGAAATGGCTGCTCTCCTCGGATCCATGTGAGGAGCAGCACAGTTCAGGTAGGAATTCAATTTAGAAGCCTGGCTTTGTTATTGGTTTTATTTTTTTTTTTAATTTTTTTTTTTAATTTATTTTTACCTGTATCAACCTACATTCAGCTCAGCTCTCAAGTAGGTGAATGCTATAACTTCTAACATTATCTTAAATAAAACATAACTTGAAAACAAAGAACTTAACTGCAACCTGTCAGTTTTTTGAATGAAAATTCAGATTGTAATCTACACGTTGGCTTTACATTCAGAAGTTAATGTTGACCAAGTACATGGCACTATGCGAACAGCTAGAGCAATGTTACAATTTTTGTGGCATTTAAGTATTTTGAGTAATTTTAAATTAAGCTAAATAAATTATAACTTCACTCCTGTTTCATCTGTGGCCAGCAGTTATTAGAGTATTTGCTTCCTGATCAAAGAAACATAAAGGTGTTAGCATACAGGGATTTTCTGGTTTTGGTAAGATTGTCAATGACAATTCTTTGATGTTATGATTGGATAAAATAGAGTTTGGCTGTATTTCACATCTATAATGGTTTTGCATATTTTTTCCTTCCAAAACCAGAAGTTTTATAACATATTAGTTTCCATTTTCAGGCAGCTTTTATATAAAAGCACAAAACTCTTTTCTTACTAGAAATGACTGTTAAGTGTGTCTGCTTCTGAACACTCTGTGTTGTTTGCCAGATGCCTGATCCAGCTGCCATGGACCAGAATGAGGCCCAAACTACCACACTGAATACACATGGGCAATTTTGGGTTGCTCATAACATGAAGGGAAACAGCATCAAGCACTTTCCCACTAATCTAGGACACAACCCTCTCCTGTATTTATGCTGTACTCTTTGAACAGCTCGCTATAGGTTGTGCTTGTGCTGCCCGTCCATGTTCACAGGAAAGCGTCTTTATGTTTATACATACTGCCTGCACTCTATCCCACAAATTGTGCATCTGCACAACTGCCTGACTTAATCCTTTGAAGATAGTCACTCACTCATTAAAGGCAGAGGATCCAGCCAGCTGCAGAGATGGCACAATCATTTTTCAACTCAGGGCTTCAGGCACAAACTTTGCCTCTCCTTTATGACTGTTTCTCTTTAGTTGGGGAATTTCTTTTCCCTCACATTTCCCTTCTTCTTGATCTTGAAAAGGTGGATTATTCTCATCCAATTCCTTCTGCTACAAAGCATTTAACAAGAGAAAAACTGCTACTGAGGTGTTGTTAAGTCTGGGAGGAGTTCAGTGTGATACTTAGTAGTGATAGAAATTAAGTGCTCCCTGGTGCCCAAAATCACTGTGTCAACAGAAATCATAAGATGCATTAAGAAAAAGAAGCAGTTTTGGTAGTCTCCTATATCTTTGTACTTTCTGCATTTGATGTCATTTTAAACGTACCTAGGAATCTGGTGACATGGATATATGCATGTATTAATTAAAAGGTTAAAAATAGATATTCCAATGAACAAACATCCCTAAGCATCAACTTCACATTCATTCTATCGCACATTATACAGGGCTAATGCTACTGTTTGTTTCTGCCTCCCTCCAACCCCCCCCTCCCAATGCTGCTTTTTTCTGTTAATATACAGCATCTGGCTATATTTTGTAGTATTAGAAAATATGAGACCAATTCATCAATGCCTTGCACCATCTGTAGTTAATCCATTTGTGTAAAGTAAATGCAAATCAGAGATCTTCCATTAAAGTGTTAAACATCAAAGTTCATAATTCAGATTTTGTCAAACTACATTAATTTCTAAATACTGGAACATTTATATGATGATATCTCCAAATAAAAATGGGATGTACTAAGAAAAAAAGAAAACATATTAACTTTTCTCTTCATGTATGTAACCTCCATTGACTTTAAGGGCATCGAAGTCTCTTCAGACAGTATACGCAGAACAGAACTCCTTCAGAAGACAGCATATCAAACACTGGTATCAACTGGTGAAGAGACATCAGGCTCTCTTTAACACAAGGACATGGAAAGTTTTGCTTGTATGCTCTGTGAAGGTAGCCTCAAAACAAGCTATCAGCTCAGGAAACACAATTTGGTTAGAAAGTAACCCCCAAGGAATATTCTACTATTACGTTATTTGTCATGGCAGTTTAAACATTTTTTTGTCAGTTTCAATCCTTTCATTGTAGTTTTCTGATCTGAAAAAAAAAAAAAGTCTTTATGAAAGAAAAATCTTATTTTTTCTACTTACTCCAAAATTTTAAATTAAAATATGATACAAGTTATTATGTTGTCTAAAATCATGAAATAGGAGTTTCAAAGGAGAAAAGCAGAGAAAAAGATTATCTCTACTGCTCCGTAGTAAAGTATAATCTATAAAGATGAACTTTGCAGCAAAAGACATTCGTAACATTGGATGTACTTGGACTGGATGATCTTAGAGGTCTTTTCCAACCTTTGTGATTCTATGTTTCTATGACTGTCTTTATATAATAGTAACTAAGGCTTGTTCACACACATCTTTTGTGTGCACCTACACTATCTTAAAATAAGATACAGTGATAGCAGGGAAGTGCAGGAAAGAGTACTTGAATATTAGTAGGGAAAAAAAAAAGTACAACTAGCAACTCAAGACACATAGAATAATTTCTTAGTCTCAGATATCTTTGTAGAGATAAAGAATCATGGAACAGAATCACAGAACAGTTTGGGTTGGAAGGGGCTTCCAACCTTCCTGCCATGAACAGGTCTTAATCCTTTGCTACCAAAATCTTTTGAGTAGTATGCCATGAACTCCGTTTTACAGTGTGAGAAGGAATCAAGCTCTAGTCCGGGCAGCAGGAGAAGTATATATGCTCCCAGAATGTAGCTAGACAGGAAGTACAAAAAAGTAATCATTAAATCATACTCAAATTATGTTTCTTGAACTATTAACTTTAGAAGGTGGAGGCACCCATAAATAAAACCACAGGCAGGTGAGTATTTGAACAACTTCAGAGGTGCTTACATACATACACAGTATGTTTAATTGTATGATCCACATACAAAAGATTAATTTCTCTTGTTTTCTTAATATAATATGAGTTAATTCTGTAAATAGACAATAATAGCTTGTCTAGAGAGTAACTGGCAACATGTTCCAAAAGAGCAAAGACCTTGCGGCCTTGTAACATCTCAGACCAATAACATGGCATTTGCAGTAAAGTGGCAACTCTGGGGTAACCATCCCCTTCAGCATGTTAAGAGGGCTAGGTGTCATTAAGTGCTGCTTGAAATGGTGATAGACTTTATCAGAACTTCCCTCTAAATTTACATAACATTTTCTTCATGTATACAGGGACAGAAAAGTCAATCATTGTTAATGTACAAGTTCAGATGTTATCTTTACTTTCACAAGAGTATTTATTCTCAGATAATGCTGTTCTCCCTGGAAGTTATTAGGGAATAATCATAGTACCTTTAACTCAGATTGAGGTAGGACTTACTTTTCACTAAAAATGTGCCTAGCTCCTTTCTTTCTTTCCCTCATCTAGAGACCTAGCTAGGAAGATTACACTCAGAATTTGATTCTATTTGTAATGAAACTGTTATTCAAAAGAAGTGAGACATTCCATTTTAATACAGCACTGACTTGATAGCTTATGTAAGTATCCTCAGAAAAAGATAAAAGGAAAATCCAACTATCTGTGCAATACTATTTTCTCCTAAACTGTTACAGGTTGCCTTTCTGATTTTATTTTGGCTCATCTGTAATGAAGTGCATTTAAATGCAGAGAGAAAAAAAAAAAAACGACACCCAAAACCCAGTATTTTTCAGCCTTGCTTTTCCAGGGATATTTATCACCAGCAGCACTTCTCACGTACACCCAGAGTTGTAGAAATTACATATTTGTTCTTGTGAGTCAGAGAAGTAAGACAGTGGGAAAACTCCATCTGGCAAGCAAGCAAAAGTTCATTTTTGTGTTTCTGCTATCGTTAAGTGTTATTCAAGATCCTCATTACAGTTGTCATCCTAGCACAAGGTTAATTAGAATTAATAAATGCTGTACTGATCCAAAAGGAAGAAAGGGCAAATGGAGAGAAACATGCCAATTATTATCCATCCAAAGTAAAGAAACTTGACACAGGGCATGCTGTGCAGATGGACCAATCTTGAGCTGAAGAATCAAAACAATGTATTAGCAAAACGATTCTTCCTTTAGATATTGATTTTAAAATGTACCTCAGTAGTCTATTTTAAGGAAATATACATAATTCTCAACATAGGACACAAGTAGCATTTAATCAATTACTAATGTTCTTGGCAACTTTTAGATAGCAAATTAATTTTTGTTTCCCTTGTTTTTCTTAACTGTTGAGGAGAAATAATTAGTTTTTAATCTACAATGTAAGACATTTTGAAGTCTCTAGAACTTCTAAGAAAGTAAAAGTTAAGAGGATGTGTTCTTCAGAATTTTATTGGTATACTAATAATTCGAAGATCAGTCTGCCTAGGGCCCCAACATTCTCACACTTTCTATGTACTTATATACATGTGTGAAGACTGATCAAATCTAAGAGGCTGTTATGAGTTTAATGGTTTAGAAAATAAAACTGCTTTTTAAAAATATTCCTATGTAATCTTCCCCTTTCCACTGACACTTTATTCATCACTTTTTTTGAAAAGAAAATTAAAATGAGAATTTTCTTTTGAATGAAATACTCTCTAAACCAGGGAAGCACTCTCTAATTCAGGAGAAGTAGTATAGTGGAGAGTTATTATGCTTAATTTCTTAAACATCTATGAAGTTTGTGCTAAATCAGTAAAAAATTACTGGTCTTCCTTTCTCTGTTAATCTACTATCCTATTACTATTACTCTCCTGATGGTTTTGTTTCTAAACAAGAATTTAATTAAAAGCTCCATATAAATGGTATTAAATATTCAAATGAAGAGTTTTAAATACCTGAGATACTTACCACCATGCATCTCTGTGCATAAATAAATATACTTAGTACACAAGTCTTAAAAACTCACATTAAGCTCTTGAGAGAGATGGATAACCATTTATTTCATTTGTTTATTTTTCTGTTACTTCCTAGAACAACTCCAGAATTGGATTGTAGAAGTGTACTCTGGATTAGGAAATTCCTTGGGGAACAAAGTTAATTTTAAAGAATACTTAGAGAAGTTTTAGAGAAAGGAAAAATGTTCTTGTATACTGTATGTCAGATTGAGAATTTTGGGTAAATACAGTGAAGTACACCAATGTGCAATCAAAACCAAAATGGGTTATGGTAAAATACTTATTTTTGGTTTGAGATCTAAACTCCCTCTTGCTTACTTGTGACTAGGTTCCATCTCAGAAGAAAAAATAATGCTGTGTATTTCACTAGTACACAGTTTATACAGCACACTGGATCAGAAATTTGCAATGCATCTCCATAATATTTCAGGTGACACAAAGCATTATCTCTGGAGCTTACCTGCTTCATAAGCAATTTTTACCATATTTACCTTCAAGAAAACCAGCTATGAATCATAGGATAGAATTATAGAGTCACCAAGGTTGGAAAAGACCTACAAGAACATCCAGTCCAACTGTCTCTAATAGTTGTCACTAAAACATGTCCCTCAACACAACGTCTAAACATTCCTTGAATACCTCCTAATTCTCCTAAGCTGAGCCCTATGACTCAGCTTCAGTGAAGTGTACACATCAAATGTCCAATAAATGTGGTATAATTAACTCCACATGCTCTGTTCTTTGAAAGTTTCTAGTTCACATTTATAGCAGGTCAATAACACTCATCCCTCAAACATATTTTCTCTTCCCTTATTTTAGACCAAATATATTTTATGTTACCTGTCTTCCTTCATAACACTCAGTGAATGACAAATATGTATTTCCACTTTAAGTAAAGGTTTGAGATCATCAACAAGATATGCAATCCTGACAGGTTGTTCTTCTGTGACCCTCTTCAGGGAACATATTTCAACTTGCATATGTAACTAAGTGGGATTTATTTATTATTGTTAGTGAGTGTGTTTTAGGATAAACAGTACAAAGAAATGTAAGAGACTGTCACTGTGTAATTATGTTTTCTTATATTCATAGTACCTTAAAGATATGGGATTTCATGCAATGTCACTTTTACATTTTTAATATTAAATCCAAATGTTCAGAGAGATCTCAGTAATTAGATTATTCAACAGCAGAATAATCAACTTCAGAGCCTTATGACAGGGTCTCAAGTCTTAATCATCCAAAAAACCTCTACAGATTGTAGACTACAGAGTGAGAAGCCTGAGATAACAAGTCACATGACATTTTGTCTTTGCATGAAATAGTAGTTTAGTAATAATTTATGCCTATTAGTCTCAGCAAAGTAGTAAATTTTATTATAAACCCTCTCCCCTTGGAGGTGCCACTAATTTCCCTTTCTATCTCAAAAAAAAAAAAAAAGAAATTCCTCCTCTGAAAAACTCTATTTTCAGTCAGTTTTTACCTTGCCATAACTCTCCCATACATACGATTATCTCACATTCACAGATGAGATCTCATTAACCTGCCTCATCCCTACAGTTTCAACCTCTCATATCCACTTTTAAGATTTTCTCACATAAATATTGATGCTGACTTTGGTGTTAGACTTGTATGGAACAGAATTTCCCCATAAGAATCTTCAAAAATATTTATTGACTCCTTTTCTGGGATGTGTGCCATTAACTTCACTGCTATATATGCTGACCATCAGAATATTATACTGTTCCCTTTCTTTCCTCTAATTATTATCTTTTGTCTTATAGGAAGACCATCCATCAACTCTTACAAATGGAAATTGCTTCTTTGTTCAGTGTTTTGTGCAGCAGATAGTTAACTATTAAATGCTAGGACAGTGTATAAAAATTATTTCTTGAAGCCTGCTGGGTGATACACCAAAATGTAAGATGTTGGACTAAAGAGATACTTGCATGAAGTTAAAATGTGTTTGAATCGAACCTGGAATCATAATGTCACTATTTCTGCCTTTTGTTCCCTAACTGAAAGAAATGTAATTTAGACTCAGCTTGTATTCGGGATTTAAAGAGCAAAAATCTCTTTTCCTTCACAATAAGATAGCGCTCTTTCAAGTTTTTGGTGTTTTTTTTTTCTCTATATATTTTGAAATGAACTTTAATCTAAGCATTTGCCATATCATGCAGAGAAGTTATCAGATGCATGGAGTTTAATTAAATATCAGACAGCAGCCAAAACTGTGCTCAGAATTTTGGTAACGAGCTCTGAAGCAATTTACTTCAGGTAATTGGGAGACATTTGGCTCCACGCTTCTGTCTAAAAGCCACATGGTTGATGTGAAATGAGCTAATCAGTGACTTGAGTCCAATGTGGCAAGAGTCCCTATTACCATCACACCCGCCCCTTTGTCTGCTGCCTCAGGATGAATCCTGGCTGTGAGTGGAAGCTAAGCACACTGCAGGCTCTCTTCCCAGCTTGGAAGAGGAGAGACAAGCTGATTTCTGGAGGCACTGGTGGCAGCAGCTCAGACCAAGGACTCAATACAAGTTCATAAGTCCATGGAGGCTGGTCTATCCTCCATGGAGACTGGTAACGCTTAGACCATATCATTTTAGAGGAAATTGAACTAAACGCTTTTTCTAGTGTGCTGGCCTTATTTCAAGAAGTGGATGAAATAAGTAAAATAATACACAGGCTTTTGTAAGAAGCTGGAACAGTTTTTTTCTCAGAGTTTGTTCAGCGTCACCCATCCAAGACATAACTTGCTCAACAAGATTTTGGTGTTAATGCCTACCACGAGCACAAGGCTTACTGAATTCTTTCAACATCTCTCCTACAGTGCTAGGCAAACTTTGTCAGTTGCCCCAAGTCAGACATATCAGAGGATACAGTGCCTAAAACCTTCAGAAAGCTTCTGTATTCAGCCAAAGCCAGCTCAAAGGAAAACTCTTGACTCTTGGATCCAGTCTTTTGAAAAAACAAAAACAAACAAACAAACAAAAACTTGTAAATAACACATGCTGGTAGGTCCTGTAAGGTGATGCAACACTACTGTTTTGTCTCCAAACCTCCATGTTTCAGATTTCCCTTAATGTTAATATCTTTGAACTTAATTTGCCATTTTAGTACCAAATCTTCAGAAAATGTACACACAAATATGACACTCTTTCTATTTTATTACACAGGCTATGAAAGCAGAGCTGTGTATAATTTTAGCAGTTCATTCAGACAAACCTTTCCCCTCTTGAAAGGTGAATTTTGTTTTTCACCAGAGGATCTAACTCAGCTGAACCAAATGTACAAAGAATCTGATAACAATCCCTAAATGAAACGTAAATTAATACTCCACATTTATCGCTTTGGCCCATTTTCATATTTGCAAACTTCAACAAAAAATAGCATAGGTGATAAAATCAGGAAGAACTAATTTGGCTATAGATGGTTTTTAAGTAATCAACAACAGGATTATTATGTATTAGGAAAAACTCCTGAATGATTTTCTATTTTTAATCATTCCAGTTGCTTGATTAAAAATATACATAACAGACAAATCATAATATCCTTATGAACAATAGGACTGATGTGATAGGATGATACGGGCAGATTTCAAGATTACTTTCAATAATGTCTTATCATGCCAGCTCCAAAATGCTGTCCATCATCCTGAAATGCACAGTTTCTCAGGTACTTTCATTTTCAGGAGTTCAAAACACCATAAGTAAGGTGATCATGATTGCCTTATTATAAATGAGATCAAATCATAAATGAAAATGTACTTCTCTAGAGTTTTTCAGAAATATAGCTTTACTAAGTGACCGAAACAAAAATAAAATGTCATTTTCTGCAGATCTCCTCAGGGAAAATCACTAAGATCCTCTTTGCTGAAATTATAAGTGTTCTGAACTGTCATTAACCTCTGCCACTGAGTAGAATTAGGATATATACATTATTATTACCTCTGGAAGAGGCATCTTTCATATTTCAGAGATGCTGCTACAGAAAAAAAAGCTTGCAACTCTCAAAAATGCTTTTTACAAAATACTAAACAAAATGGAATTAAATAATATAATTCCATTCCATAATTCTGTGGTTTCTTGAAAGAATCATACAACTCTAGAGTATAAAATGGAATTGAGCTTAAAGATGACCTGAATAGGTGCACAAATGATAAGAAAATTAATACAGATCTTTTAAGTATTTCTGAACTTCTAAAATCACACATCCAACTTAGCTAATTCAAGAAAAATGTGGTTAAAAGAGATCTTAGTGTAATGTTCCAAAGGAACCTAAAATTGCTTTCCTTTAATCGTTACATCAAAATGTATTTTCAGCACTAGAATAATCAACATTTTTTTCAATAAGCATTTTTTTCTTGTTATTTGTGTACTTAGTTTCCACCTCAGTGATATTTCATGTTGTCTAGTTCTTTCATAAGTCTTTGTATGTGATCCAATTTTTGCACAAAATATATTAGTAAATGAGAGAATCACATGCATATTCACAAACAGACAAAGTAAAGCTCAGATTAGAGCTGACATAGAAATCACTTCATGAAACAATGAGTTTACAGTCCATGAAACAGAGGAATTGATGTTTAGGATAAGCAATTAAGAATTCATTATGTAAGAAAGTAGATAGACTCTAGGAAGACAACAGTAATTGCTCAAAACAGAATTAAAACTGGACTCCAAGGATAGCACACTGTCTTTCAGGAAAAAAATTGCAATGGGATTTTTAATGATCATAAATATTCAGAATCTCAGGTTTTAATCATCACTGAAAGAGAATCACGAAGAAATTTGAAGAAATGCCATCTGTGTAGCTTAGGGGTGTTATAATGGGAGAAGATGGTCAGGGGGATGGACAAAAACCAAAGAAAGCATTGCTTCAGTTGAAAACAACACATTAAATCAAAGAAAAGTGCCAAAAATCAAGGCCTTGCTAACTTTCATCAGATTCACACTGACCTGAACTTAATCAATATAATAACAGTTCTAAATTAAGAGTTAAAGAAAAACTGTTTTCAAGTACTTTTCTGTATCCATGCTTTCAGAAAGGTTATTGAAATTCACTTTCTGTATGCCGCTATGGACTTTTCTTCATGGTTGAAGTCTAGAATAGTCTCATATAGTCCACTGATAAACTGGATGTAGAGTTCTTGGTTAATTCAGCAAAACAGACACAGTTCTGCAGAATAAAGGTCAAGCTTAGACTTTTACTTTCGTTACACTGGCATTTAAGATTTTACCAGGCTACCCCAAAACTGGTTTAAACTATCATTCCAGTCTTGCCCTTAGTTACGACAACTTTTAGGAGCTTGCCTTCAGCTTCCACCAACTCCCAGGTTGGCTGCTTGGAATTATGACATCATTTAGCTCCACACTGTCATGTTTTCCTGATTTTTTTCCCATGGCAGATTACTCTTACTCTGGTAAGGCTGACATAAGGTTTTTTAGAGCAGTCTGATGTCTGTTTGCCAGGTAATAGGAAGATCCCAGAAGAGATCCAATTTCACAATTAGTTCCCTTTCATACAGGATTATAAAACAGCAATTCTGATGCCTTGAAGTAGCCTCAATAAAGCAAATAAAGCACTGATAGAAGAGCTTATTTCTCCTTCCTCCTCACAACTCCTTAGCTTCACATCATATTATCAAAAGAGAATTAAATCTAAGGAGCAATGTACTCCAAGTACACCACTGAATTGCTCAATTTATGCTTCATTCATTCATGAAAACTCCAGTTTTTGGTCCATATGTTTCCTTACTGCCAATCATTACGTCATTTTCTATCATATTCCTGCAAGGTTTGGGGACAAAACAGAACCAGCTTTTACACCTTGGGAAACTCATGTTCATTCTTTACCACCATCAGTTGTAGAAATTTCCCACTGAAATTCAACATTTCACAAACACACCTGGTATTTTACAAGCTGTGGACATTATAAGGTATTATATTAAATGAGAAGAAAATACCCAGATACAACTATTTTTTCATTATGAAAGAAGTTAACAAATGCCACAAACAGTTGGTTAATGGATTTCTTTTTTCTGATAGCATAGTAATATTAATCTGCTACCAAAATAAAGTGGAATATTTTCTTAAAGAATGTATTCTTAAAAAACATTTTGGAAGCAATGCAGACATCAATCAACTTACATTCTATCAAGATAAATGTTGCAGAAAATGAAAACTTAAGTATGTTAAACCCTTTTCGTTTGGATTCCATGCACACATCCCCACCCCCTAGCCAGACACGTCTCTCCTATAAGATATGCAGAAGGTAGACCATTTGCATTTTTTACAATATCTACATAAATAGAAGGTGGTTTAAGTTTAATACACTGCAGTAAGGCTTAGGATTATGAAGAAATTCTTTAAATAGTTTCAAAACATGTAGTATTTAAGGTTCTGCCACTAGTAATTAGAGAATATATTAATCAAACTGATAACTGAACAAAGTGGTTAACATCATAAGAAAACAAATAGAATATTAACAGCAAAGAAAATTAACATTTTCAATGGAATTCTAAATTAGAGAAACATAAAAAGAGAAGAAAAAACTCTTCATGTTCCTTTGTAAACAAAAGAGGGGTTGGATGTAGAAATGACTGAAGTAAAATGGAGAAGAACTATTACACTGCACAGTAGTTTTTCATACATATAATTTTATGAATTTATTATTGTTTTATTATTATATATTTATATACCCATAACAATTTTTATAAGTTTACTGGAATAGTGAGTTTAACCGAAATAATCCGGTTAAATTTCTCACTGCCTTCCCTTCCTTCAATTATTAAAGCACTTAAGTATCTTGTTTCCCCCTCCTGCAGAACATGCTCCAAGCTTGGTCAGCTCACTGGGCAGACACATGTACGTTGTGTATGCACAGCTTTGTTTCTCCTGCTGCCACTTGACAAAAACCATAATAAAGAAATGCACTCCCTGTCTCCTATCATCCAAACATCTTGTATGTTAAGAATCACTGAAAAACTTTGTGCATACTCTGACATTTATGAGAGTGAGCAAAACTGCGCATCTGTACAACCTCCACTAAAACAGCAAAGCTCTTCCAAGAGTTCTATGAAATGAATGCCAAGATTGAGAGTATCAAGCTTGAGGCTACCTCATGTAGTGTTCCTGGTAGCAAAACAGTCTTTTATGCTTTTTAAAATAATTCCTTTCCCAGTGTTGCATGAGTGCCTTCATTGGAATTATGTTTCAGTTTCAAGAGAAGCCATCATTCCGAATCAATGCAGAAGTAAATGTAAGATGAAATTCAAGTTATGAGGAAATTCTCCATAGGATAAGCACTAGTAACCATATTTCCATTCCCAAGTAAATCATTGCTACTGTAAAAGGATTTTCTGTGTTTATGCAAAGGTATATTTTTAAAAACATAAGCTGTGATTGGATTCTAACCCATTTCAATCTCTAAAGAATGTCTTTAACTCAAACCATATAAATCCTCTTGCAGAACTGTTGCTTTCAGGCCTCTTTACTTGGTACTTGCTTCAGCATTGCCTGACCTTGCTGCCATATAAAACCAATACTGAATCAGTAATGGTAGAATAGGTATATTTTAAATTACTAACGTTATGTAAAACAAACTTTTCCCTCCTCTGGTATTTAATTTTTTAAATACAACTGTTCATTCTGGCAAAAAAGGATTCAATCCTCACCACAACGTAAAATACCAGTGAGCTTGGAAGCACTGCCACTAAATCTGCTTCATCAGGCTTCTTTTTGGTGCCAATCTCCATTATGCAAAGCATCTCTTTAAACATTCACCATTTGTTGCCCTGGTTTCTACATTACTGCAATCCATAGCTGAAACACTGAAAAAGAAGCAGCATAAGAAATGCAAAGAAAAAGCAAAATATGTATTTTTTAAATTGTCCCCTTGAATAAACTACATCACTGACTTCTTGCTAACCCTTGCATTAAAAATTACCACAGCATCTTTTCTATGCCTAAGCTCTTAAAGAGAAGACTTTAGTATAAAGCAACAAACAATGTCTAGCTGGGCAGTTTGATAGGTTTTTCATTGGTATTTTCACATCTTGTGAGCCAGGGCAGTAATGCCTATTGTTTTCTAATTTTCAACCTACCATCTCCCAGTACGCTCCTCTGTTCTGTGCTGGTGTAGTCTCACCTGGAGTATTGCATCCAAATGTGGAGTCTCCAGTACAGGAGAGTCTGTTGGAGCACATCCAGAGGAAGACTACTCAGCCTGGAGAAGAGAAGGCTTCGTTGTGATCTGTTAGTGGCCTTTCAGTGTCTAAAGGGGAGTTACAGGAGGGAAGGGGATGGACTCTTTAGCAGGGCCTATGGTGATAGGACAAGAGGAAATGGTTTCAAGCTTAAAGAGGGTAGATTTAGGTTAAATACAAGGAAAAAATCTTTTACAGTGAGGGTGGTGAGGCACTGGCTGGAGACACGGTTGATGCCCTGTTCCTGGAGACTCAAGCTGAAGCTGGATCAGGCCCTGGGTAACTTGATCTAGATGTGGTGTCCCTGTTCATTGAAGGAAAGTTGGATTAGGTGGCCTATACTGGTCCCCCTCCAACCCTAAGGATTCCACAATTCTACGATCCCCTTGCATTTTCCTTCCTCAGTAAATTTCTATACTCGATACATTGGTATGATGCATAACGCTTCATGGTATTTATGTAAAATTCACATCATTTCATATCTTTTTTTCCATATTTATTTTATTTTAATTATTTCCCAAAGCAGAACATGCGACAGGGTTGCTGAAATAATAATAAAAAGCTTTTATATGTGCTGGTAGTTAGAAGAAACAAACAGAAATTCAAACTTGCTTAGCACCACCAAATGTAGGCAGTAAAGAGATCTCTTCCACAGAATTCAGTGCCTGCAATATTTTCAGCACATAGCACTTGGAAGAAACAGAGATGGGGATGGTAGGTGAAATTGTGGTGAACAAAATTAACCTAGAAATAAATCTTAATTTGCCGTAACCACAATTCTTTTAACACAAATATATTACAAGTTCACGTTACCACAATACTATCATTTGCAGATTACAGAACAGTATTAATTCAAGTAATAGTTTTTTAATTAGGTCATCTTCTATTTTACTGATACAGAGTATTGCTTACCAAATTATTTTTAACATTTCCTTCAATTCTCCCAATTTCTACTTCCACTTGTTCATTAATTTGTAATCCATAATCACTGACATGATATATTATAGTAAGGCTGCTGCTTTTGATCTTAAAATTATAGTCATTATTATGGATAATAATTTACAGTTACAGTTGAGATATCTATCTCAACAGATATTTCGATTTTGGAGCTCTTCCTAATTTCTTCTGTTAAAAAAGAGCTACAAGATGAAAATATATGAACTGAAAAAATGCTTTACTTATAGAAGACCAAAGTTTTATCAGTGATCATTTTTACTAAAAAAAAAAAAAAGTTCATAGCAATACTGTAGGTGACTAATGAGACTCAATTAACTACCAGGAGGAAAAAGAGCATTCTATTCTACCATTTACCTTTGTTCTCACTACAGATAATAAGCATCCCAACATCCGATTTCTTAGTAGGAGACACACATATTAAGAATGCTAAGAAGTTAAAACTATGAAAGCAGATCTGAACAGATGTCAAATCACATATAAAATTTCAAAATTTCATTTTCTGAAAGACTGTCATAAGGATAGCTGTTCGATATTGTCACTGTCTCAACTTAATTAACAGTTCTGATTTATTTGTGTATCGCTATTAAGAAAATTGTTTTCTAAGCATCCCAGTTCCTCTGACTGAACCAATTGTATTTTTATTGTTATGTGAAGAAAGTATTTCTAATTAGATCTGACACCAGAAAACTGAATACAGTGTGGTGTCTTAGCTTATTTGAAATTGGGAATTTGGGTAGAAAAATAGGTGTGATATCAGGTCCTTCCTTTTCATTTATTACCAGTGCTGATGTCATTATTTTATAAAGACTTAGTTAACTAAATTCAGACTCCTGGGAATTTGATCTTAAGCAAAATGTGTCAGCTGAAGATTCCAGGGCCCTCTGGACTATATGGTCTTAGTCTGTACCATCCTTCAAGAACAGGAGTTTCTTCATCAAATATATGGATGATGTAAATTGGCACCTTGTACTGTTCTTTCAAAAGCAGGATGTCCAAGTTTATACATACAGAAGCTATGTCATGGGGAATGGCATGGAAAAAGGCTACTTCCAACAATAAAAAGGGATCTGAGTTATGGATAGCTAAGTAGAGGTGAAATGAGAAAATCTTTCCATCTCAAAAATGTCAAAAAGTCTCCTAATGTTTGCAAGAGTGCAAATAAATACTGACATCATAGCAAACAAGAAGTGCAGCTCTGATGGAATTTGGACATCTTTTAGCACTTTCACATTAGACCTTCCTGCAAAAGCCTTAACTATATCATACAGTAAATAAATATACTCTGCCCCACAGGATAATACTCACAAAATAAAGAACAACAACAACAAATAGCTTAGAACAAGCCTAAAATGAAACAAGTTTCCTCTAGAACTACCTTTTTATCCTAATATTTTAGGATACAAAAATGTGTTTAAGGATCTCTGCAGTTAACAAGAAAACTTTACTTTAAAAAGAGGAAATGCTAGAGGAAATGCTGCCAAAAGTATTGATGAGATCAAAATAGGGTGGGGTTCTCTTGGTGGGTTTGGGATTTTTTTCCTATTATTCATTCTTCAGAATCTATTTTTTCCTTTAGTTACCCTAACTTACTTTTCTTCTGTTTGTGATATAAGATTTATGATCAGATATAAATTCATTTAGAAATAAATGATATTCACATCATAAATAAACAGAAAACCTAGGCAATTAGTGCACTAAAATTTGGGGGTTTTAAAACATGGGAAAATGGTGTTGTGAATTAATTACATAATTTCACAAAGCCAAGACCAGTTTTCTCAGTTTCTCTCTTAAACAACAACAACAACAACAGAGAATAAAATGAAAAATATGAAAAAAAGATAGCTGTAATCTCTCTTCATTTGCTGACATTTGTGTAAAACAGCTCAGAAGGAGAAGCTGTGATGAAACACTGCAGACACATTCTCATTGTCTTCCATAAGAAGAGGAAAGGATGAGCGTGGTAGTAGCTGTTTGAAATATTTTGCACCTTTGGAATAATTCTTTGTAAGAAGTAACTAGCCTATTTTTAGAAGTGGAAAAATGAGCAGAAAACATAGCAGTCTTTGGGAGCTAGTAGCAAAACCAGTGGAAAAGCTTGCCAACTCTCAGTCATAACGACTTTTAGATCCTTTTCTTCCACTGCAATGCAGTTTTCAGGAACATTCACTGCTAAGCGAGTTTGCTGTTGCACATCAGCAAATCATTGCTGATTTCAAAGTTACACTAGTTAAGGGATTTCCACTCCATTTCTCTCCGAGATGTCAGTTTTCACTATATATAAACAAGCACATACAGTCACCCATGCACACTCCCAAATCAGCCAGAGGGTACTGCTAATGTAGCATGAGTGAAAGGCTACCAAAAGGCTGCTAGAGATGACAAACTACATCTAACATAAGAATTAATCTCCACTGCTTCCAATTACTCCAAGACGAACAAGGAAGTTGGACATGCTTCCAGACCCAGGAGTGCCACCAGCCAGGCGCCTGCCTTGCATAAGCCAAGGAGTTTCCCCTCAGAAATCATTTGCTAATTGTAGCTCTACAAAATCTCAGAGTTAAGTAGATCTACAGAGTTATTTCATCCAAAGTACTATTAAGTTCTCACTGAATTCAAATGCCAACTAATTACCCACTGTCAAATATTTATCTAATGGACCTTATAGAGAGAGCAGGACCTGGAAAAAAATAATTGCTACAATGGCCGAGATCCAAAAAATTTTCTATCTTTCTAGACTGAGACTGAAACACACCAAATACATCATTAAAAAAAAAAATAAAAAAAATCTGACATTGCACCTGCAAGCCAGATAGCTCAGAGTCATCAGTCAGGACTGCAGGAGGAGTACTATCCTGGTGAGCCCTCACCTGGAATGTTATGTCTAGTTCTGGGCTCCTGGGTACAAAAAAACGCAGGGATCTCCTCAAAAGAGTTCAGTGGAAGGCTACAAAGATGATAAAAGGGCATGGAACACCTCCCTTATGAGGAAAGGCTGAGAGACCTAGGTCTGTTCAGTCTTGAAAAAAGACTCAGAGGGGATCTGATCGACGTCTATAAATATCTAAGGTGTGGGAGGCAAAGGGATGAGGCTGGACAATTCTGAGCAGTGTGTAATGACAGGACAAGGGAAAATGGTCACAATCTGACACGTAGGAAGTTACACACAAATGTGCATAAAACTTCACAGTGCAGTGATGGAGCACTGGCACAGTCTGCACAGAGAGGTGGTGGAGTCTCCTTCTCTGGAGACATTCAAGACCTGCCTGGATGCCTACCTGTGTACCCTGGGCTAGGGAGCTGCTTTGGCAGGGGGGTTGGACTTGATGATCTCTAGAGGTCCCCTTCCAATCCCTACAATTCTGTGATTCCGTGAAAGAGAAGGCAGGTCATTGTAACACTGACCTGGCTCTCAGCAAAGCATATCTGCTGAATGTCTTCAGAAGAGAAATGGAAGCAGGGAATCCACTTTTCTGTGTCACTGCCCCTCAGAAGCCATGCAATCTTTTCAGAGCCCAGCAGGCATTAGCCCCTTGGAGTCTCCTGAAGGGAAAAAGCTGGATGATGAGTACTTCCAGGTGGAAGTTAATACAGACTGAATCCTTTCTGATGAAATGTATCTGCACACCTTCCAGTTGCCACTGAACATTAAGTTGTTATTTTCATCAAGGCAATGCCATCTTTTGCACACAACTGAGAGACAGAAATTAAAGACGGGTCAGCAGCGAGTATGTGTAGAGGACAGACACACAGCAGGGTCCAGAAGTACCCATGCTCCTCAACACACTCAGAAATATGGGGAAAGCAGGCAACTGGCAGACACTGATAATAGTCATGATACTAAAATTAACTAAAATCACTTTGATTTTATTTTTCAGTAATTCCACAGTATGGTATCTTTCTGTAATTCCATATAACTGCAAATTCTTTCAGAAAATATTTAATACATTAATCATCTTAAAACATGAAAGTGTCCCTACACTAGCTTATGTGGGGAGAATATCCCCGTGTGCTTACAGTTCAACTGTTTTTCCCCTTGTATTCAATGCCAGCATCTCTCAGAAACAATATTGTGTCTCTTCGATTCTATTCCATATGTGTTGTATGTCCAGCTGCAGTCTTATCTTTCAGAAACCTTCCACCTTGAGGACAGCTTTAGAACAAGTCATTCCTGCACTGTTAAGTCTTCTCCACTCTAAAATAGTATCTAGATTAGTACAGGAAAATAATTTTTTTGCTGATTACAGATACAGTTTTTGATCCAAAATTTCTCAAGCAAACAGCTCTACTATCTCACAGCCTTAGAAAGTTTTTTTTTCTCCCTTCTTGACTCAGCAGTGAACTATTTTAGTAGCTTTGACATTGATACATGGAAGTCTGACCCAATCTGACAAAGATATTAGGTTTGATTCAGTGAAGGTTTAATTAAGGGGGTACGTAAGTAAAAGTAAGATCATACCAGGCAGAGTGATTTTTTTTCTTTACATTTTAAGATTGTACTAAAAAGAATGAGAAATTCATTTGCATGTTTTTAGAGCAGTTTTACACACACCTCTAATGAAAACGACTCTGTTGCTTACAATAAAACTCTAACACGCATATTTAGTGAGATAATGCAAACAGTGATTACTTCTAAGGTGACTGTTACTTTCAAATATAGAGTACAAACTACAGAATAACAAACTAGTTTCATAACATGTAAGGATACCTAAGAGCACTCCAATTCATGATCTCTTCTGTCACTTACTGTTATCAATCCATTCAAGCTAACAGAGATGCCACAATTCTATTTTGAGACTTTTTCCAGTACTTCTCAGTGTTGTAAAGGTTTCACATTTAATTGTCTTATTTTATTTCTTTTAGTTTCATTTTGTTACCAATTATTAGATCAGTTCCAGCAATGTTTTACTATTCCTACCCCCGGATGTCAGTGCGTTTAATTTCTCTGCATAGCACCTCTGTAATCTTTCTGTACAGATGCTGTGGGAGACCTCACCTGGTAGAAGTTGCCACAATCTCATTGATTTCAGCAGGGATCTACATGTTTACATCAGTTTACTATTCTCCCCAACTTGTCACGTCTGCCATCACTTCAGCCACATTCTGAAAAATTGCTCCAAATCTTGATATAGTGATAATGTGAAAGTTACCAAATCTTGATTTTTCCTAAGTGCTGACCTACCTTGTCATGTTTTAGGGCTCAAATCTACATTTTAGGTGTTCTTTCTTTACTTCTCCCCCCCCCCTTTGTTTTTTTTTTGTGATTGAATCTTGATTTTTCTTTGCAACTCCTCACAAGATAGTACAGACTCTACCTTAACAAATTGTTTTAATCCTGTTCTCATTCATTAATCTACCTTATTATCTGTAATGTAGTTCTAGATTATATGCATATCTCATTCCCAAGAAATAAGAATGGATAACTGAGAGCGTAGTAAAGGATAGGAAGGAACACAGCCTTAACTTATTCTCTCTTATTTGTAAAGGTATTCATAACAAATAAATTTCAAGACTCATAGGGTGAAAGACTATAAGATTTAAACAGTCTTTACCTTTCTCATTAATGTAGATTCCCTTCCTTTCCCTATCATTCTAAGTCTAGGATGAACAAACGATGGATGAACAAATTAAACACCCTCCCTTAATTAAACCAAGAACATTACAATTTAATTCTTTCTGTAACATTTCCTTTACGGTAAAAAAAAAAAGTGAAAGCTTTGATGTTCCTATTTTTCTATGTACAACTGAAAATAAAAATTCAGAAGTAGATACAGTGATCAATATGGCCTGCATAGGATAGTTTTATAAAATTTCAGTCCGTTACATCCAACTACAACAGAATCTTTGAGTACCTGTGACATTTTAATATTTTCCATTCTATAGCAAAAATTATAATAAAGAAAGACATGCAGTAGTTCCGAATTCGTGCCCCCATCACCATTCTTTTTTGGGTTACTATTTTGGTAGTCCAACATAAAAGCTGGGATAAGCATCCACACTCGTGAAAAACTGCTGGATTCAGTTAAACTGAAAGGGTGTGAAGAAATCAGCTGAACAATACAGAGTAAGTTTTGTGTGAGTTTTGAAAGATGAAGCATACAAGTAAAGGCACTGGACTGGCACATTAACTGCAATGAGCTATACTAAAAGAAAAAAAAGAAAAAAGAAAAAGAATCAGAAGTGGCTTCAAAATAAGAAAGCGCAACAAATCCTTTCAATTTAAATAATGCATTTCACCAGCTATTAAACTAATTAGTCTCATTCTTCAAATACAAAAATTGTATTGAAAGACTTTGTATTCTAAAGATGAAATTCTCAAATGGAAGAGCATATTAATACTCCAAAGAGACTTGAGGGCACATTTTATGAGGCCATTAAAGTATGGCTTGGGTAGAAGAAGGCACTTGGCAGTAACTACAGAGTATGCATTAATAGTCCCATAAACCATGCCCTGGACCACAGAGCTGCTTTTGGATATCAAGTTATCATGAGATGAGATCATACCAAATTCTGTACTCATCCTTTACAGATGCATGCTAAGTCAGATAGCACCCAACTAATTAGAAAAAAAAATGTTTGGAAAAGATAAGTTTGTTTTTAACATATTAATTATTTTATATGAATTAAAATGACCTAATGTTATTGTATCATCTCATTTCCAGTAAATGTATAGATAAAATAATTCAAATCAAAGTAAACATGCTACTTCCAGCTACAGAAACACTACATGAAGTGCCTATTTGCATTAACACTTCCTATCAATGTGACCAACTAGTGATGGCAGAAAGAGGAGTAGAAAGATTCTTCGTGCTTAATTTGAGACAAAAAAAAAAATTGCATATAAACTGAAGGTATTTTGTTTGTTTGTCTCAGTTTCTGTCTGTATGGTTGGTGTGTTTGGTAGTTTTTCTCATTTCTTTTTCAGCAAGACAGTTTAGTTTGAGGGACTGCTATTCGTTGGCAGGCTGAAGTTTCTTTTCAGCGCCCTTAACTAAATATGTTCTTGTCAGAGTTTCTAAATCTCAGGAAAATAAATATCCTCTAGACATTTGCTCAGGGCCTCACTTTCTTCCAGCCCAAATCCCTCTCTCAAGTCAAGCAGCCATAAGAGGAGCTAAGTATTGACATGCTGGTCCAGATTATTACCAACATAGCTCCCCAACCTCACAACATATTGTTCTGTAAAAATGATCATCTGACACTGAAGGAAAAGTAACTGCTAGTCAGCTCCTTCTTAGGTAGCAATACAATACAAGGATTCCATTTTTCTGCCTTTTTCAGGTTTCTACCCAGTATATTCTCCATTTGGACCATGAAGGCTGTGTGAAAATCATACAAAAATAGATTTATCTTTCTGGTACTTTTATAAGTTATGTGGAAACGTGCTTTGTACCAGACGGTACTCTTTCAGGTATTTCTCTTCCCACTTCCTCCCCACCAATATTGTATCCTTTAATAATTGAACATAAAACTGTGCTTCACTGTGGTCCTGTCATTTCACTGTAATACAGTTGGATAGTGTGTTATCATCTCTGGCTCCAGACAGAACAGAGTAGCTTTTGTTGCCATCAAAGTTATTTGAGTGCCTGGTGGCACCAAAGAGTCCAAATGGATAGAAAGGCTAAGAAATGATTTAATTTGAGAGCAGATGCCTACCTATAATGCAACTCATCCACCCACAACAATTTCTCATAACAGCCTTTTGAGTAGAGATGTATGGTATTTGATGACCAGTACTCTCATAACCCAAAAAACAGGACTTGGAAATTTAATGTGGATGTACTTGTGAATTTAGAAGATGCCACTTACCTGCAACAACAAAAGCTTTCACAACACATTAGTGGTAATTTAAAGATGTGCAACAAATTTAGTGTTAGCTGAAAAAATTTCTTCATAATCTACCTTAAAAAAGTCACACAACTGCCATAAGTTTTCAAAATCTTAGGCACTTACTATATTGGGTTGAAAAAAAGTACGATCCTAATGCTCATATTATTTCTAGTGGTTTCAGTTCTGGTAACCTGTTATCAGAAACAGCCTGCTCCCTTTCTGACCTTTGGTTTCTTACAACATAAAATACTAGGGTCAAAAATTCAAGTGTTGACTGTCCAGCAGTGGTGTTCCTACATGTCCTACTTTCGGAAGTGGTCAGCATCACTGAAAGATGATTTCTTCCCACTTTACATCTAACTGCCTATCAACTGCAGACAGAGCAATCATGGCACGCTTTGTGCTGACAGTCCATGAGGAGCACACCAAGAGAAGGTTTATCTAGGTCTAGAGGGACCAGGGAGGCCAAGAAGTTCCAACTCCATACCCCACTTTTTCAGCAACTAACACTATATTCCAACAGAAATTCCCAGACACTAGAAATAAATATGCTTTCTATGCAGCTACAGCTGCACTCAAGTAACTCATCGTCACAGTTTTGCTCTGATAAGCTTCAGCTTTCCATCATTATCACTGGATCTTTCTTCAGAGTTACACAGTTTTCAAGGGATGCATTACATGCTGCGTTTGTTTAACTTGAATGAAGGATTGCGTATGGGCTCTGAGATGACTGGTGTGTCTGGGGAAGCCCTTCAAACATAAAATAATAAAGAAATAAAATAAAATCTAACTCTCTCAAGAGAAGTTGTAGTATTTCAAATAATAATTTCAGCGTTCAAGGGACTGAAATAAAGTCAAAGGCATGAGAGAGGGCAAAGTAAGTAAGACTACCAGACAGTCAACACTTAGCAGAGGTCATGCTTGAAATAACTAAGTTCCTGAGTATAGCAGCATCTGCAAAGCTTCAAGGTGGCAAAGTAAAGGTAGCACACTGGAAAATTATTTACAGATGTTGCACATAAACAGATACCAGAAAGAAAGCAGAGAGACAGCAATAGCAGAGATCTGGGCAGAAGGTTTGAGCCCTGAGCCTTTTTTCAGCAGGGGAAGGAAATGGAAAAAGTGGTTTTTGAATATATGCCAGTCTGTAATGCATTGTTCTATGCTGAGCCATGGTGCAGGAGATAGATTTGCATACTTCCCTAGCAGAAAAATTCAGTGTCTCTGTCACAGTCACCTGTGGGAAGCAGTGGAGACATCTGTCTGGAAAGACCCGGTTGTCTATTCAGACACATGGAATGGGAAGGGTAAGAAACTTCTACTTTATAATATTTTTCCTTCAGTTATATTCATTTAAGTATTCTAGAAAGTAATTTACCTGTCTACTTCAAGAGCTAGGATTTGAAATAGAAACTGTCTAATGGAAATGTAAGTACTTAACAAAATCAGTAGTAGGAAACATGTTTTGAGCAAAAACTAATAAAAGACTAAAATAATTTTGAATTATTGCATATAAAGCATGAGGCAATATGACAGTCCAAGCAAGATGGTGTGGAAAACAAACATAGAAAAACGTTAAACCGATATACAAAATACATGACATTACTTTGACACAGTAAACAAGACAATATCCTCAACCACTACAGTGACTGTAACTAGGATACTAAGTTCAACCAAACACAGTCAGTGGGGAAATGTAATGAAAGGGAAGAGAAACTGGAAGAAGTATTTCATATTTCAGTTCAGTCCGCAGCCATGAAGCACCTCCAGCACGTGTGCTCAAGACAACAAGATGAAAGGTGCAGCAGTGAGGGAAAAGAACAAAATGTTAAAGCATAGATGCCTAACCTTTTGATTAACTAGAAGTTAAAAAGAAATTCAACCTCCTGTTTTCTGTCCATAAGGTCCCAGGGCAAAATTAACCACAAACAAGAATAAGAACTGTGATAAAGAGTTACCCTGACCTTGTACTATGATTCTCCCTGCCACACTAAAACTGAGGCTTATCTTTTGGCAGAGATAGAATTTTCTTGGTGGCTGAGGACAAAAACAGTACAATAAATGTATTCAGCAAATGAGAACACCATTCTCTGCAAAGACTTTTTTTTTTAAGTCATGTTTTCTCTAACAAATACAAGCAAGGAGACATACCAATGCTGAGGTCTGAAACAAGATACTCTGTAGTATGACTTGCTCTCTGAAAAGAAAATAAGAGAACAGTGACAGATGTTAGATACACTTGGAAAGCCCTAGGATACTGTAGTGATGAACAACTATAACAAACCTCTTTAGAACAGAAGGGACTGGTTATTGTCTGAAGCATCAGATACCATTCCCCTTTCATAATGCTTGTACGCTGCAGTATTACACTGATGAAGTTATAATAGGAGTATTGTTTTAAAAAATAGCTTCAAAAAGCTTTGAGAGAAAAGATTATTCATCATACCACTTAAAGTGTTATTTTGGATAGTTTATAAAAATGCTTAATTGTGCTAACATACCTAATTGTCAAACTGCTCCTCTGGCAAGCTAATGTATGAGTGGGTGCCAAGCAGCAGGGAATACAAAATGAAGTGGAAAAATTGTTGAGATTTGATGGTATTTGGCCTCCTATGAAAACCAATTTTCCATGACAATATGTAATATACATATACATTGTAACTAAAGCACTGAAGTATTGATAAACCTATTTTTAATGTTGTTTTCTTTCCCCCAGGTAAATGGGACAAAGAGGACAGGGAAGACTCATTCTGCAATGTTGCTTCATATGGAATCAGATATAGAAAACACAGATCTGAAACCCTTGGTTAGAGTTGTGGTACAACGACTCTTCAAGACCTTCATTTAAGATTGTTGCTTTATTATTGCTGTTCTGTGTTACACATCATAGAATCTTTGGAGTTTTATGGGATCTTTAAAGGTCACGTAGTCCAAATTCCCTGCAATTGAACAGGGACATCTACAGTTAGATCAAGTTGCCCAAACACATGCATGTTCATTGTTTTGCATCTTTTCCTGCAGATTGAGGTGAATGAGTACAACCTCTGCCTCTTTCAGAGAGAAACTACCCTGAGTGTATGACTATAATGCACATTATTATTCTAAAAGGAATTTTTGGTGCTTCTTACACCTCCCTGGAAACATCAAGCCAGGTTTTAAGTCTCACTACTTTTTAGGGTTCCTTTATGCACCGCCTGGCTAATGTGCCAAAACCTTCTCCAGATCTTACTACTCCTTCCTTTTACCTGTTTTTCATCACCCTGTTACATCTGCACTGCTAAACACAGCACTGCTCCCCTTTCATCTCAAGTCCTACCATCTCGCCCTGACTTATATCCGGAAATCCAACGTCCAAATGTACGTGGGTGTTCATCTTTGACACGACCCTAAAGACATTCGAGGTCAGGCTGGACAGGGCTCTGAGCAACCTACCCAGCTGTAGCTGTTCCTATTTATTGAAGAGGATTTGTGTCAGATGACCTTTAATGTTCCTTCCAACTTCAAAGATTCTATCATGGTGCTATGATGTTCCAAGCCTGTATGCTCCTCATCTCATCCACCAAGACAGATTTTAACACCAAGGTCTATGATTCCTCAAACCAACCTGACAGTCTAAAGTCACATGCTGACTTCACAGGAGTTTAGTGGAAAAGTAATGCCAAGCACAGTAGTTGCTGCATAATATTTATGTGCATCTGTGTGCACGTATCCACTTAAAAAAAGGCATAGTGTATCAAAAGCAAAAAGATTTTGAAGAAAGCAAGTGCTTCCCTGCCACTATTTCACCACTGTGTCGCACTGATAAACACTGACCAAAGTTGTATTATCTCCAATGTTGTAATGTTTCATTGTGTGTGTTCCAGTAGTGATTGAGACAGCACTACACCTATGTCCAGTATTTATAAAAAGATGTAGCCAACAACATTAGCAGAATAATTATGAGTCATATATAGTCAGACTCTAAGCAATGTAAATCTCTAGTAGCACAAAGAGAGGTAGGTAGAAGAAAGCAAACACATGCACCTCCACACTGAAGATAAAGGCACCTACTAAGATATCTTCCATCATGCTTTCAGCAAGAGCATATTTTCAACATGGATTATAGCCACTAGATTGCTAACAGTTTTCTCCAGGTGCTGCATATACATGCATCCACAGGTAGGTGTCTCTGTGTGTGCAAATGTATAGAGGGAGGGAGAGTGACAGAGTAGTCCTTTTATTTCTCTCTGCTCCTTGCAGGCACATTTCTGGTTCCCCAGCATAGCACCCACTACAGCATCATGACTGCAAAACCTTGAACTATATCAAATACTCCAAACACCTCCAAATTTTCTGGTTCTGTAGCCAAGATGCCTACAGCTAGAGAAACTGCTTCCATCCCACTCAGCATTCTGCTTTATTTCTACAAAAACACCACTTCACCCATTTTCAAAATGCACAATACATGACTTGCAAAAATCCTTTTCTTTTAATATTGTATAGTCATTGACACAGTCATTTGTTCATCCTTTGGGAAAAAAAAAGTAAAAAATAAAAGCCTCCCTTTATTTCTTTCAGCATCCATAAATCTAATCTTTTTCAGTATCCTCCTGCCCACATTTTTGATAAAACACACTGACTAGCAAGCCGAAACACATACATTTCATATCTCTAACCTTTCTGATTTGGTGTTTTCAGAGAGATTTATCCTAGTACTAGAGAAAAAACATATTAGCATTTTGATTGTATTCCTCACAGCATTTTACAAACATAACCAACTATGCACAGAACTTATTTCTATCACAAATACAACTTTGTGTACAGAAATGCCACCTATAGCTAGTTTACATTTAAGAAAATCTAAAGGCCAAAAAGCTGGTAAAAATTAGCGTATAGTGATGTACTTTGAATTGGGTTAGCTGACTTCCTTGTCTTTTCCTAGCACTTGCAACAGGAGTGCTTACTTACTAGGATATGTACAAAAATAGCCCTAGTTCTGTACATTCAACATAGACATTATTTTATATATAACTGGAAGGCAATCCACAGCTTCTAACTGTGAGACTGTGGTCTATTTGTCAGCATTGCTGATACTACATCTCTTCTATTTCTCTGGGCTTGTCTAGAGGGTTTGAGTGGAGGGGTTTACTAATAAGGTCCTTCTGCTGCTTCTATGTTCATGCTAGGCTTGCTTCAGTATCAGCTATAAAGACCTGAAATGGATACATGTCCATTGCTCATAATCAACTATTTTAAAAAATAAAATTATAGCTATGTTACCAGCAGCTTTATTTTTGAACGAGCTAACAAATTCCTGAAAGCAGAAAAAAAATAGCCTTCTTGTAATCCAAGCTAGCAGCAAAATGAACATATTCTGTTGCAAAATATTTGACTTCTAATTATGACTTGTTTCAGGTAGCCCAGCCAATCGGAGCACAGAATTAATCTGTCCAGACGGATCTCTTATTTTTAATGAGCACATCAGGCACGGCATGAGAAATAAACAGTCATACCAAATGTTCCACTGGCAGCACATTTGAATTCATTTTATCATTCAGCGACCGTAGAGCACAACCAGTGACTGTCAGCTTCGATTAACGTAGCTCCATCTCCCAGGACCGAGAGCTTGCAGCATCTCAGTGATGAGCTCAGTCTCCTGGAAAGCAATCCTGAGCCCTGAATGAGTATCTCTGCACTTTGTCTAGTGGAAGGGCTGAGTTAAGCATGGCTTCAATTACCAGTGTAAAAGGAAGCCCCTGAAAAAGCTCCTGAGCGGGTGGTCAGGCCCTGCAGGCAGAGGGAAGCATCATGTGCCCGCTCCAGCGCCTGGATGAGCACTCTCACTGCTGGAGTGTCACATGTATGAAAGCTGCTGCTCACGATGGCTGCATTTAGCAGAAACCAGACGCTGCTGCTGCATGGGGTTGCTCTTGCCAAGCATGCTGGGCACACCTTGAACAGTACTTCCATCAGAGAGGCCTATCTCTGAAAGGATCAGATGGGGAGATGAGCTGGGGAACAGCCTGGGGCCCTGAGCAACACGAGGGCTGTTCCAGGGGCTCAGAAGATGCAGACTTTGGGCAATGGATGGGCAACAGTTTCAAGATCACACCATCTTGATTTACCCTCCTCCTTTTTACTTACGTCCTTTTTTATTTTATATTTTCCACGGCCGTTTTTACAAACTTACTCTGTGCTCATGCGTAAACTGAACACATGCCTTTAATGTAACAGCAGCAAGAGGTGTTATCATGAACAAAAATCATTTCTGTGGTGCAAGTTTAGCAGCTAACTGTGCTCTGTGGCTTCACAGTCTTACCTAATTAGCAAAAAAAATGATTTTTCACACTTGTACCAGTGCGAAATTAGGAAAAAAAAAAGCTTGTAAAAGAAGACTTTTTTCCCTAAATTCTTACCATCAGACAAAACAGCTGATTTTTTTTAACCGTAGTTAATAATAAAATATATTGCAGCTAATATTGAAGTTAATATATTTTAATAGCATACCTGTACTCTAAACAGTATAACCATACACCGAGTATTTCTCCCAAATCAAAGTAATCATGTAAAATGTTTAAAAAATCAAAGTAATCAAGTAAAATGTTAGATTTAGATCAGAGTCCTGCTCTCTCTCCCATTTAAAATTCTTATGAGCATTTCATAATTACTAAGAAATTATTTTAATAAATTAACACTTTTTGGGGGGTTTAAATTTGGTTTGGTTAAAAGTGATGCAAGGGTTGATATATGTTAATCAGTGACATGAAAATCTGAAAAAAAATTTAAAAAAATCATGCTCCCAACTCTTTCCCCCATCAGTCCATATACTGCATCCAAAATACTTCAGCAACTGCTCCAGAGTCACCTGATGCTCACCAGGGGATGATCCCACAGAAACAAGCAGGTCTGCTCCCATGAACAGCAACTGACAGGCAATGGCTCAGCAGGAGCAGATCACACCCAGATCCCAGGAGTGCTGAATAAAGTTGTCATGCTGCTATTTTCAGAGGATATTTTGTTCTTGTGTTTTTGTTTTTTTTTTCCAAACCAAGTCTTGCTTTCCTTAGAGCTACATTTTCCAAACTCCATTTTCCCCTCCCTCAGGAGACAACAGTTGTTCAGCATTTCACAGCACCTTCTCTCCACAATGCAAGAGCTCCTTTTGGTGCCAAATCTCATTGAAAGTGACATCTCTGAATGAGAAAGCTCTCTGACTTAGCATCAGTCCTTGTGAACTGCTTTTCTTTGTAGTAGGCTGAAAGCCACACTTCTAAACCTAGTTGCTAGTAGTTCGCAAACTAACTCCTGTATGCAAAAATCACACAATTTTGCTGCTCTTGACTTACAAATAGAAGAACCACAGACAGGTAAACACCTCAGTCCCAGTCAGCTGTCTCTGTATGCACTACCAACAGAGTCTCCAGCTCAAGAATGACAAGTGGCATGGACATGAGAGATCCACCCAGTTCAGACTGCACTGTCCTTTCATGCCCTCTTTTTCACAAAAAAATACCTAATACAGAAATCTTCTATATTGTAGCAACCAAAGCAATATTACTGGTGACGACTACAATCATTTTTACCCTAAATAAAGACTTTCAATTTACTAATTTGACCACTGAAAATTTCCAAGTCCATCACATTTCAGAAGTTTAAAATTAGGACCTATAAGTGGTAGCAAAAAAATCAAGTGCTCCAGTGGCACTGAGTGAAACTGATGTCCCTTGGAAAAAGAAATAAAAATAGCACACATTTGAAATTCCAAAAGCTAGTATCAGGATGAAATCAGATCCTCTTTCCCATTTTTTTCCTGCCTCTTCTTAATATGTTTAAGATCTGTTAAGCATTTATCACAGTCAAGAAAAAAAATTAAAAGTTACACAATTTTCTGTATTCTGTACTACAGAAATCTCATTTTTTACCTCAATACTTAACTTCAAAATAAAGTAAAGCAACAAAATTGAAGTTAGAGGATGAGAATAATTGCATCTCAAGATATATGGTTTTCAAAAATGGCACCTTTGTTTGACTTGGCATAGCAAATAGTGCACGTATTGCATACACACAACATACTTTTACAAGTAAGTATAATCAGGACGTTCTGATTGAAAACACCCTGAAGCAAAACAAGTAATTGTTCTCTGAAACCACACAAGCCATATGTAAAATCAAGTCTCCAGCATGAAACAGAAAAAATGACTGACAAATTACCAGAATCAACTGATATGCTGATATCTCTGGAGATTCTCAAGATGCAAGTATATGATTTTTTTGTTATTATTATTTTAAAGCATGAAAGTTTTTTTAAATTCCAATAATTGTTCAATGTTGAAGTGCACAAAGCATTCAGGTAAGAGGGACAACAGACACTAACTTTACCCTGTAAAGCACCCCACCTATGAAGCCATAGTCATATTTATTCTCACATTCTTCCCATCTGATCACATTAATCTTTCATTTTCTTCTGCTGAGTAGCAGAGCTTCAACAGGAAGAGAGACAAAACATCCTTATTTTCTTTCTTTACCCAAAAAACTCATGGTTATTGGTAGTCCCCCCTATACACATTTATGCCTTTTATTTATTTATTTATTTTTGAAGTTTCCCAGAGCCTTCGAGCCTCTGCTTTGGGCTATTCTGAGTAGGTTAGGGCCTCATCAACACTCAACAACACAATTTTGTTAGACATCGGATTGGATTTTTATGCTAACCACACTTTGAACACAGTCATCAGCTTGGGTTCCTGAGGGAGATGTAGGTGTTACTATGTGTGTTTACTAATTCCCACCTGTGAACAGAAAGTTACTGCACACACAGAGCTGTGGACTTCTGCTTCGCAATTACCAATTCAGGCATCTAAAATCATCTTGGCTTGTTTTTTTTGAAGGTGGCTTTTGGAGACATTTTTGGTTGATTTGTTTGGAGTCTAATAATAATAAAATATTATTACTTTTCCCCTGCTCTTTCCTCATCTGGAAATTCATCTGCATTAATTAGCTTGGTTTCTTAAGACTATTCCAAGCCCATCTTGGAACTTTTTCTGAAGCCGAAGAGAGACTCCCTTGGAATGGCAGTAACAATGGGGACAAAACAAGATCATTTCTGCACATCTGACTTGTAGATCAGTTCAACCTCACGGGAGTTGCTCCCTCCCACAGCCATGGACAGTTCTTCCCACATTTTCAGAAGCAAATATTATTCCCAAGTGTAGAGCAGGCTGCCCATTTGCTTTTATCTCTCCGTGAAAACCAACCATGTCCACACTGGTACTGAACATAATACAAACAAACTCAGTCTTACATGTCAGGAAAATATTACAGGGCTTAGAAACATCCCAAAGAATACCATTATGCTAGGCAAACCTACATCTGTTTCTCTAAATAGGATTGACAACCACAGACAAGTCACCAGATGCATAGAAACATATGTACTTGCCAATTGTTCTAAAATTAAATAAGGCAACATTTGAGCTAGTAATTTCAGTAAAAGGTTTAGAAAGCAACAAAGCAGTAACTTAGACTTAGGAAAAAAATACCTGTTAAACAATTCTCCCCTACACACACTATTACCTCCAGCCTAACAGATCTGGGCATGCAACCACTGCAGTGCAGATGGCAAACTGACCCCTCACAGAAGCCTTGATGATTACTTTTCCAATGCCTGAAACAGTACACCAAGTCTGAACTATGTCCTTGGGTTAAAACCTCAGAATTTTACTCCGTCTCCCTCATCCTATCTTGGTAACAGAGAAGAAAAATCATCTCTCCATCACAATTCTTATTCTCTCGGATCATAGAATGGTTAAGGTTGGAAGGGACCTGTAAGATCACCTGGTTCCAAGCTCCTGCTGTAGTCAGGGACACCTCCCACTAGACCAGGTCGATCAAAGACCCATCCAGCCTGGCCTTGAATGCTTTCAGGGCGGGGCCATTCACAACCTCACTGCTTGCAGATTAATTCAGGGAGGAAAATTCTCTTTCCACAACCCCATTGCATCTGCACTGGTCTCCCTTAAATATACAGATTTCTGCAAAATTGGAAGTCAAAAAATTGGAGAAAAGTTGCATCTACATTCAGCTTGGCATATTTTGAACAAACAAGGCAACTTGCCAAACACCTAAGATCTGCTGACACCTTGTTGGGTGAGGTCCAAAAGAGCTTTCCAGCAGTGAATACTTTCAGCTCACACTAAGCATGGAGGACTTAAAGGCCCCTCATAATGATGAGGAGAACAATGTACAGGAATCACTTAACTAGCAGAGATAATTATCAGCAGGAACATCAGCTTGGCATTTCTTCACACAGCTTTTTTGATGCAAGCTTTGCCGTGAACTCACCGTGTGACATCACTGTTCAGCACATAGTCTGTCCTACAGTGTTAGGAATTATATAGAACTACATGTCTACACAGCAAGACCACAGAACACAGAAGGCAACAGTCACTTACTGAAAGACTACATTTGATAAATTCTCCATAGCAAAAATAAATAAATAAAGTTCTCACAGCAAAATCTGATTAAATTTACCATGCTTGATACACTGCATAAAAGCAAAAAAATGGCAACAGCCAGTAGCAGCCCACTGGCAAAATTCCCTCAAATGTTTTAAAACACCCAGAGCCTAAGTACCAAGTGAACAGAATTTAAAACCTGCAGAAACTGAAAATTCTCATGTAACACTAGATTACCCTCTTATATGCTAGCTGCTAGCACAGAGCACCTTTCTTCTTAAGAAAACCACCCTGTACATATTCAATCAGATCACAGTTTGAAAATAAATTCCACAAATTCTGTGTTCTTTCATGGCTAGCAATCAGTTACCAGCAAGTTAAATGTACAATCTCTTAACTTGAGAAATATAATGAAACAATAATTTTAATAAGAAGAAGTCAATGAAGAAAGATCATAAATTCATATTTAATTCATATTTATCTAGAAGATATACCTTTCCTTACCTGAGAATTTCTGGAGTTTTTACAAAATCCATATCTAAAACTTAAAATCTGTGCCTGGAACACATCTATGAGTTCTTAATGTATTTTGTTTAATGTAGTTTTAATGAAATCGCATTCAGGTAACTGATTAAAAAGTAAACAGCAGGAAGTAATTCTAAGTACCTTTAATCAGATTACAATACCAGTGTCTTTAGGTAGAGACTTTGGAGAAGAATTCTTTTAATCACCTTCCTGTTTGGGTAGGAGGGTTGCCATGGTGAGGTGATGCAAAAATATATCCACATCCTCTTTAAATTAGTGATTAGTCAACTTCAGAAGACATAACGGTTCAGGTAAAAATACCAGTACTTTGCAACTCCATCAGCTCTTCCATTGCAGAGCATCACGTAGCTAAATTAGCACATAGCATTAGGTTTATTAAATAGGAAAATTGTTTCTGGGAATGCTGAGTACTATAAAGCAGAACAAAGATTGTGCTCAGTGTTAAGGATTGTACTTCCTGATAGTTTTACTGCTCTGTAAGCATTTAACGCACTGAAGCATGATGATGCACTGAACACTGCAAAAAGCACATATTGCAAGTGTGTAATTAAACCACATACCACAAAGTTTGAAAACGCCCACAAGAAAGTAGGATTATTTGTATGTGAAAGAGACGTTATTTGACATTTAAAGTATATTTTTTGTTTTCTATAATTTTTAATCACACTCAGAGCAAGGAAGTCCAGAGTAGACAGGAAGAAAAGTCCTTAAGACTTTTATTCTTCTACTTGAAATTTCCTAAAAAGTTTCACCAGAATGGGGAAGACAAAAAACAACTACAAAAAAAAAAAAACAAGCCAGCAAAACCCAGTAGAATTATTTGCACTTTTTCTCAAGTACTTCAGTACCTCTTACTTATAAGCTGCAACATATGCTAGGTATCTAAAAAGCTAAAAATCAAGATGTTCTTCATTTATCTTTTAAAAAATGCTGGTCACTGCAAGCCTTTATTTCCATTTATGCAAGGAAATGGAGTGCTGATACATAAAGTAATACCATATGTCAAAATAAAGCTTTAGAGAAGATCCATCATTAAGTTTAGATGTGCAAGGTTTCCTCTTGCATCTTCTCAAATAATTATGAACATATCTGCAACTGGCCAAAAGATAGAATAAGAAACACAACTCAGTCAAAGTCTTGAAGCCAGTGATACTTTTTAATTGACTCTGTTGGTGCCAGAACTTCAAATAGTGAAGTCAAAAGGAAGCCAAGCACAGGGAGATGCTTACCTTCTCAGGATGAAATGCAAGCTGAATGTTCAGGTTTTTTCCTAACTTCAAAATAGGAAAGGCAGTAGTATTTACAAAAACATGTAGATACTACACATGTAAAATCAGGCAACTGGTTTACACTACATCACTCTGGTAGCTGCATGTTTAACTACTATTTTAAATATGATTTTAAAAATACCATGTAGTTTATACAAAGATAACAGTTTATTCACTGTACTTCATTTACTTAACTTAAAGGTTGCAGGACAACGCCACAACATCGGCAACAGCAAAGCCCAGTGAAAGACACTACAAGGAGGGGAACTGGATTTGTTTTTAAAGCAAACTCGATATGACTTACTGACCCTTCTGTTGCCATTGTAGCCCTGAGGAGGGGGCTGCTCCTGCAGCAGCCCACACTCCCTGGTCATGACTCTCCTTGTAGTAGCTGCCTATTCACAGCCTATGCTCTTGAAATAATCTATTGTAAATCTAAGGGTGGGCACTGACACCCATTCTACCCCTCCCTGTTATGCAACTATTGCTTGCTATTATATGGAAATAGTCAACTTCACAGATAAATACCCTCCATCTAATCAGCACAGCTGTTCCCATTTTACATGCAAGCTCAAATGTGCACTTTTAAAAGTGTATTTAAATATCACACACTAGTTCTTCTTTTCCTTCTGGAAGCACACAAATCCCCCATTAATCCTCTTGTTTGTGCCATTTCAACCACTGTTACTTTCTTTCCCATTCTTTTACATACAGAAGCACACTCAAAGGATTGGCGATGTTGTTTTATTACTAGTTTTCTCATCTGTGTTCCAATATGCATTTATTTACTTTCAGAGATAGTTTTAAACAGATGAAAGAATAGCAGCATTTCAGAAAACCAAGAGCAGTTGTTTCATTGACTTGAAGAACGTGCTTTATGGTGACCTTGCCCAGATATCCATGCTGCAGCACTCTAGAACTCCAGCACACATGCTGGCCCTATCTCAGCTCCCCATAAGGGCACATTCTGGGCACAAACATGCTCTCACCCATACATGAACAATGAAAGGGAATGGTAAAATGCAGAAATGCTGAAAACAATCGATGTACGATGGCACAGACTGCTCCATGGTGCATATCTACTCTCAAGACTTGATGCCTCAGACTCTCCAAAACAACATTCATCATGCTCCACAACTGCTGTACCAAGCACACAATTCAGGCAGCAAAACATAAGCAAGATACTGAACTCACCTCAGTTAAGTCTCAGTACAAGTGATCATCTACTTTTTTTTTCTTGTTTGTTTCTGTATTATCACTACAGTGAAGTGTATACCTTTAAATGCTTTTTATCTTCTCGCCATGTTGAAATTGATGGTAAATAAATTAGCTACCCATTAGATACTTACAGCATTAAAGCCACCTTAGCTTTTCATTAGATATTTACAGCATCAAGAGAGGCTAAGAAAAAAGAAAAGACGAGTGGCATCTCTACAAATGAATGTGTGTGCTGGCATATAGAGCAGGTTTCAAATGTATACCTTTTTTCAAATGTATACCTTTGTCTATTTTCAGATGTTGACAACTTTGTTTAGCTCTAACCATTTATATTTACAAAGGGATCAGAAGAATAATATCTTCTAAGCATTTCACAGTCAAGTACCTGAGGCTATTTCTCTCCCACTTATACTCGAGCTATACCTTCAGAATTTCTTAAGAGTTAGAAGACTGGCTTTGTTTGGAGGATGTTTGTTCTTTACTGTTAAAAACAGGGTAGCTGGGCAGCCCTGAGAATTGCTTCTCAGGGGGACAGTAGATTTGCATTGTTACACTATAAAAGTTGGGTTGAATGGTGGTCAGTTTACAAAAAGCCAAACAAACAAAAAAAACACTACAAAAAACAAAGAACCCACAAAACAGTGCAGATGGGAAAATAGAGAATTTTTATTTTATTTACTACTGGTTTTTAGTCCTCCAGATACCAAGAACTGTGAATCCTTACTGTTTTCTGTTCACTCCAGATTTCCTTCCAACTTCACATTCTTAAACATTTGTTCCCAGTAAGAACTGTATAGACTGCTCAACTGCTTACCTGAAACATATTAAGATTCTCAGAACAACTTGTATATAGTCTGTGAACACAGCATCATACATATGAATGCGTACATTTTCATACTAATGTGTGGCTGTTTTTGGAAGCATCTGTGTATGTCTTCAATACAT
The DNA here is from genome assembly GCA_013399175.1 of Odontophorus gujanensis. Lineage (NCBI taxonomy): Eukaryota > Metazoa > Chordata > Aves > Galliformes > Odontophoridae > Odontophorus > Odontophorus gujanensis. The sequence goes on along the minus strand of VXAB01008335.1, from coordinate 115,541 downwards.
CTTAAGAATGAGACCTAGAAACTTTGTTTTGTTGGGAAAATTATCAACCTTCTATTGCTCAACATAGACAGGTAAGGAGAACAACATTCCACGACATATAACTTATTTCTGAATAAAAGAGAATCATAGAATCACAATGCCAGGAAAGATCTCCTAGATCATCCAGTCCAATCATTTACTTGTCACCAATATTGTGCCACTGAACCATGTCTCTAAAGTAACACATCTAAGCATTTCTTGAACACCTCCAGGGATTCAATCACCTCCCTGGGCAGCCTGTTCCAGTACTTGACCACTCTTACAGAGAAGGACTTTTTCCTAATGTCCAACTTGAATCTCCCCTTCTGCAACTTGAGGCCATTTCCTCTCATCCTATCTAGTTAGGAAGGAGAAAAGGCTGACACCACAGCCTTCTTTCAGGTAGTGGTAGGTTTCCTCTGAACCTCTTCTTCTCCAGACTCAACAATTCCCTCAGCCTCTCCTCACACAGCTTGCACTCCAGACCCCTCACCAGCTTTATTGTCCTCTGGACATGCTTCAGGGTCTCCACATCTTTCTTGTAGTGAGAAGCCCAAAGCTGAACACAGTGCTTGAGGTGCACCCTCACTAGTGCTGAGTACAGAGGGACAATTGCTTTCCTGCTCCCGCTGGCAACACTAGTTCTGATACAAGCCAGGATGCCAACGATCTTCTTGGCCACCTGGGCACACTGCTAGATAGCATTTAAATGAAAAGAAAACAATAAAATCAATGCATGTATGTATAATATCCAAGTGCATTTTTGACATTTACTGAAAATAATTAACTTCAAGAAATTCAATTCTTGGTACAAGGATCTTATTTTATAGTCTTTTCTACTGGGAGCATGTGCACATGTACGTTCCAAACACATTTTGTTGTTACTGAAGAGTTAATAAAATATTGCAGAATATACTATGTGCTTGCAATCACTGGATATACAGCTAAGAAAATTTAAATACAGTGCCACACTCGGTACTTGGTAATTCCCTCCTTTCCCCAGGCATCACACGGCTTCAACGCTGAGCTCAAGTTACAGAGCTATTTGAAAGGTGCAAGTCATTTTTACAATTCTAATCTTCCTGACAGTATATCTAGCAGAAGTTTTGGGAAGTCTGCAATTCCTTCACAAAACATCAACCATTCCAACCTGAGGGAGAACATTGTTTAGGGCAAAGCATTAAAAAGATTACCTCAGTGTTGTTGTTTATCAAACACTAACTTTCTGGATGAAGCCAAGACGGGTTTGAGCTTTGCCTGCTGAATGCCACTTACTTATGCATTACTGAGAAACAAAATCAAGCAATTATAAGAAATACATCTAACTGAATTTTGTTTGTGCTACTTAGATGTAGTTGTGATTAGATGAATAACGGAACTATTTCCTTAAATAACACATAAGCAATAATGTAAAGATGAGTAAAAAAATGCTTCATGCAAATGACAAAAAAGTCTTACAGTGTACGGTTCATAAAGGGAAGCACTGGTAGAAATAGAATCAAAGAAAAAGTCTCAGATGTAACCCTAGATTTAAGTTGTGTTTTGATATTTACACAATAAACAGAAAGTTTATTAAATATCTTAACCATTAAATAGCAATTATTGAAAAAGACCCTTGACATCGGTGAATTTCTATATACAGAGCTGTACGTAATTGCACACATATCCAGCTATACATAATTGTAAATTAGACTGATATTTGTCAATCTAATTTTTGACCATAGCTGATGTGTTTGTGTTGTTTCTATTACTTATTATTTTATTATTTAGTGACTATCCTATAACCACGCTACTGCCCAAAGACCGCAAGCAACAGGGAAGAGAAAATCAGTTGTAACAGTGGGAAAGCTGTGCTCTATGCTAGGGACATACCTTGAAAAATGGGTTGTCCCAGCCCACTTTGGATATCCTACCAATCCCTACTCTTACACAGTACCAACTATTGCTTATTTGAGCAGGAAACAACTCACTGTCTAATTAAACAAGTTGTCTGTTTAATTGCATTGAACATTTGACTTGTAATAATTCTAGGGGATAATGACGATTAAAGTGTTCTGGGAGGATTGCTCGTTAGGTGCACTGATTCAACCTTATCGGGCAACTTGAAGGTTTCAGGTGTCAGCAAAGGATTTCACTTAAGAATCTCATAAATGTAATAAAGAATACGTAGATGAGCTCAAATGTGATTTTATTTCATACTTTACTTCATAATTGTGGGATATGTCAAATATGAAAAGAGGTAGAGAATATCTGTAATATGTAAGATTTCTAGATATCTCTATATTTTACTGTGAATAAAATTAAAGCCATCTTAGAAAATTGTATTTTGGCTGCCACTCTTCTCCTGAGTGGCTGCCTCAAGTGACAGATAAATTCACATTGGCAGATTATGTCTAATGTGAATCAGAATGTTAGCTGTTATACATTTTTTTGCAGCTCCTTTTAGCCTTCCAAATTTTGTACAGACAATGTTTTTAAAAACTAATTAAACTAATTAAACTGTAATACTATTAAAAGAAGTCAGATGCAATCAATTGTGTCTACTGAGAGGAACAAAACAGCATATTGGCCCTTGTTCTATTTCACCATAACACTTCAAAAAGACAGTGAGGTCCCTCAAGCATAGTTGATTGTAGATGTCTGAGTAAAAAAACAAACAAAATAAAAGGCTGATGAAAACTCAGCTTTCAAAGATTAGAAATAGACAAAGAGACCAGAAGCAGCTTAAACAACATGCAAAGAAGGAAGATAGAAAACGAAAAGTACCTGAGTGGAAGTCTTTATCAGGTAGTCACTTACATCAGTGTTTCTCCAGACCACTCCACTGAGAGCCTCTGATAAATTCAAGGAAATTAAAATTAAATAAATAAAAATCACTTGTCTTCTGGATTAAGGGGTGAGCAATACACCCGAATGACTATCGTTGGAGGAAAAGCAAGGAAAAGGGCACCACATTTATGTACAAAACATAGCAGGAGAGAGGAGAAGGGTGAAGTGTTGCTCACATCCTTATCATAGAAACATTATAGTTGGAGGAGATCTGTGAGGGCCATCTATTCCAACTCAACAATGAATAGGGAAATTGCAGCTAGATCAGGTTGCCCAGGGCCTGATCCAGAATCACCCTGAAAGTCTCTAGGGACAGATAGGGTATCAACCACAACACTAGGTAACCTGTTCCAGTGCTTCACCACCTTCACTGTGAAAGATTTTTTCATTTTTTCCTTACATCTTTATCAGTCAGGTGCTAGAAGGATGTGGATGAAAACGAAAAAGCACGGGACAAAATACTGCACAGCCTGAAACAATAAACACTCTTTTACTAGAAACCAACTTGCATAGTTACAACCAGTCTTTTGGGAAAATAATTAGAATAACATGTAGAGACCCAGTCCTTGCCCACACACTGATGTTAAATTTCTCTATTCATAAAGCAGATACTACATGTAAGGTAAAAGTAGAAAGACTATCCAGTTAGATTAAGTAATGTTTAGGAACAGATAAACTCTACCTGTATTATTGTGTCATTTTACAGCACTATTATGTCAAAATTTCAATGCCTTTTTCTCACTCCTTGATCATTTCAAACACATCATTTCAACATATGTAAATCTTTTTATAGAAATAAAGTCAGTCTTTTTTGTCATTCCATCTAAATTGCTCATTTGTATAACACAGTCTCAAGAGCAGTTTATTAGTAAAGCACACACTTATGACTTGGCCTGTTTCTAAATCTTCAATCCTGGTTGGTGGGGGTTTTCTGCTTTCATGTTTCCTTGATCTTACTGTCTTGCACAAATACAGCAGTGGGTACTGATCCTCATGGGGAGCTCAGCTATGTGCACTGACAGCTGTCCTGGTGCCAGAGAACAACACGCATGAGACCATCAGCAACCCCACTGCTTCACCTCCAGAGCAACCAGGGCAGGAACAGGGCATCATGAGAGCTGACATGTGAGGCTACAAGGAGGGCCAGAGCCAGACTGCAGTCTCTGTGCACAGTGTGACACTGTTCTCCCTCCATAATTCTGATTTATGCCTGCCCTGTTATCTTCAACCCAGTGCTGTGGAAGCAGAGAGTAAACAGCTTCTCTGCCTCTCACATCTCTTACACTGGGACAAGCAGTACTATCCTTACCTCCACTGCACTGCACAGGCAGCTCTCTGAACTGTATCAGCATTTTGCACGCATTGTAAATTTGGGAAAGTTAATTTTAAATGTGCTGCAGTTTGTGCCAGTGTCATTAATGCCACCCTGAAAGAATTCCCATTCTCAACACATGCTTCTTGAAGTATTTACAGTTTATCTGTGAGGCTCAAGATTTTCATTTTTAAGTGTTGTTCTTTACAAACACAGAAATCCAAACTTGCCCAGTTATTTTGTTGCTGCAATTGATTTGTAAGCCAAGCAGTATTGATAGTAAGTTAAATTCAAGATTAGTTTACCATCGTATTAGGAGAAGTAATTCTGGCTGCATAATGTTGCATACAAGAATAAATTTGCTTTACAAACTGTATTTTAATCATTTTTTTACTTAGCCAACAAAAACCTGCAGAGTTTCATTGCCAGACCACTATTACAGCAGTTAATGATCAAGCACTGACACCGTCTACCTCAGACTACACAAGCATGCTACTTTCTGAAGGCAGAGGAATTATAGATCGGACTCAATCCACGTTACACTTACATCACATCTTCAGTAACATACCTAAAAGTGGGTGCAGGTGTTCATAATTTCAAACTCATTAGAAAAATAAAGATAAATTAAAACTCTGGATCAGTAATAAAATTAAATTCACAAGGTAGTCTGAAAGTTTTTTTTTAAAAGAATTAAGTTCAAGAAGTTGCTGACAGTAAACACTGTGGTTCGACTATCGACCCCCTAGTTGTTTCCGACAACTTCAAGAGCTTTTTTTCTGTTGTTCCATACTGAAATGTAAATATATAGACTATTCCTACTAAGCTTTCCTGCTGAGTCTGAAAAAAGAAAAATGTCTGGAAAACAACATTAAAAAGAATAACATGAAGTAATTGATTAGGAGGAAAGATTTAGAATTCCAAAACTGATTAATAGTTATCATTAACATTTATCATCTCCTTATAATCAACAGTGAGAGATTCAGAGCTGGAAACACTGAGAACTACAGTATTTTTAATCACTGCAAAATAATTACCATGTAAGTGCTTAAGAAAAATTTTACTCATTTACAAGTCAGAAAGCGTTAGAGAAAGATGAATGGTGGACTCACTTCTGCTTCTTTTTAAAGTTTTTTTGGAGCCAATGTGTCAAAGGCAAAGAAACTGAAATCCAGTAGATATGAATCTCCTGGGTACACAAGAAGTCAGGGATTTTCTGATGAAAGTTGTTTTTTTTTTTTTATTCACCCCAATAAAAATTGGATTGCCGGAAGGAATCTATGAACCAGTTTAGATGAGAAGACCATTTCTGGCTAAATGAAAGGAAGGGGGAGAAAAAGCCCATTTCCTTTTGCCTTCAAGTAAGTAAAACCTGTAAAAATTAGAGCACTTAACTGGAACACAAGACATTTCACTCATCTTCATCCCAGAAATCTATCCTAGCCTCTGAGCTGCAAAATAAGGTTGATTGCTTATTGTAGGGTTGGAACAAATGAAATTGAAGAGCAAAGAAAAGAGCAAGATTCACCTAAGAAAACCAATGGCCTGCTGATCATTGTGCTCCCCTTCAAAGAGAAGCGCACTTAATCACTGTCTGTACCCTGTTAGCTCACATACCAACCAACCTGGTCTCCAGCTTTTCATGAATAGTCTGAGGTGTCATCAGTGCATTAAAATAAAAAATAACAAAAAACCCATTCCTTCAGTCCCTGCTGTGAGTACCAAGTACAAGGCCAACCAAATTAGTGATAGTCCTATGAAACATATTCACACTTTGTATTGCAGAGGTGATGGGCCTATGGAATGTAAGGTTTGTTTCCTACTAGGAAAAACCACTATTGTTTTGTAAGGGGGCATGGAGGGTGAGAGGGTTCTGCAGGGTGAGACCAAGATGCCAGCATGTAGCCATACATAGTCACTGCTCAGGGGATGATTCTCATGCACTCCAGTGTTTTTCCCTCCTGAATCCAAGACTTAAGGGTAGGGAAAAAAAATTAAAAAATGCCACCCTCAGGAATTATATGCTTTCTTCCAAATAAAGCAGACCAGCATACAGAGGTGCTTTAAAACATTAATCTCAGTCTCATTCTTCCCATTTATAATGGGCAAACTGCTAAAAGTCAAGCTACTGCCATGACTACATTGGCAAAATCAACAGGACTAACAGCATAACAAGCAAAGATACTCTGAATTTAAACAGGTTCAGCTGAAGTCAGAATATTGGCCTATTTCCTTAACTTGTCTAATTAGAGTACAGAATTCAATTTTGAAAGAACATTTTTAATAAGTCTATGCTGAGGTGCATTACTTCCTTCTTGAAAACGTTTCAGATGTACAATTATACTTTACAGATCTGTGAAACAAGAACAGATATTCCTCTGCTTTGAAACAATGTTATGTAAACCTTCTTTCTTCTCTAGATTAGCACAAAAAGACAAGATTAAAAGCATTTCCAAAATGAAGCAGGATGCGTACAAAGTTGTCATTTCTATAGCCAGTACCACACTAAACCTAACACAGTGAAATAATTAGCCTGGGTTTTGAGGGTGTATATACTGTTTTGGTTAGTTTTTTGGGGTTTTTTTGATTGTTTGTTCATTAGTCTTGTAATTATTTTTTAAGCACTGACATGGATCTAATTATTTGAAAGAGTACATAAGATGTCAAGGATATTAGAGTGGCCTCTCTGAATCTTACAAAATGTAAAGCACTAGGGCTCAAACAGTTTGCAAATGTTAAGCAATTTCTGTGTCTCAGAAGGGAATAACTGATGATGATGATTCAAAACTCACTGCAACTGGGTGAGAGGTGTCTTGCAAGCATACAGCACTCACAGAGAAGCCAACGGAGTGAATCCTTCTCCTTTCTGTACCCTACACATGAGATTTATTGCTTCGCATAGTTTTAAAATCTTCAGAACAAACATCCAGCTGAGCAACAGACAAATAGAGCACTTTGTATAAATTTTCTTCTCTTTTGACTCTACCCCCAACAGCTCAAATAATCAGAACTGAACACGCCAAAAGTTGCCTTTATTAGATTGCTAGCTGGCACAATCAAAATTGTCATGCTTAATGACAAAATCCATAGGGAACAAAAAAAAACAAAAACAAAAAAAACAGTTCATTACATTGAGAAAATCTCTGTACAAGGAAGCTTTAGCTGAAGACCAATGAAGCTCACATTACTCCACATGTTAAACTTACGCTGAAATCCTTGAAATGTTTTGCAAAGTGTTACGCTCTACATATCTCCTCACAAGTGCTTCAACACAGATGAGCTTCTCCAACACTAAAAAGACCAGTCAGCCAGAGGATATTCTTGTACCGTTTATCAACTTCTATCAGTATGGACATTAAAAAGTTGGAACACTTCAGTACCCACAGTCCTTTATGTTTCATCAGAATCACGCTGGTGTGGAAAAGCACACAAGCTTATTAACTTCACTGAAATTCAGTTTTATAAAGAGTATTTTAAATTTCTAAAAATTATTGCGTTTGGAGATCTTTAACTTGAAGAAAATGCCTAGCTTCATAGATTCCTGAGGAAAATGAAGGAAACTTTGGAAAGGAATACATTTTTCTAAAAGGCATCTCAAAAGTATAAAGGAGGAGCAAGTGACATTTCCATTGTAATATATGAGACAGAATTTCACCTCTGAGCAATATTCATATGTTTCAATTATTAGACATTTTTAAGTTAAAAAAATCCCCTCTTTTGCTATCTTACTCTGAAAGTATCTGATTAATATTTCTCACTCTAAATAACATCGCCAAACACTGAAGGGAATCGTGAAATTACTCTGTGTAAGGTATCTTTCTCACATTCTTTAAATCCTTTTGGTATTTACAAGCATCCATGTTCTTCATTATCCACTGTACAATAGTATGAAACTCCAGATATGATAATTTTGATTAAATGTAATAGGATTAAACTGAAAAATAGCATTCTGATAGAGAAGTTCCATTTTGCTATTCTACTGGCAAAACAGATGCACAAGTATTGGGACTAAGGGAAGACTTTGATCTCACCTACCTTTCATGTATAATTGACAGTTTTAATTTGGACTCAGGAATGATAGAAAGACAGCTGAGAAATTCTCTGAGATGCCTGCATACAATGAATCAACATTCCCACAGCAGGACCATTCTGGTACCTCAAACTTACTGTAAGCTTCACAACAGCGATGGGTCCAATTTGGTACTTCTAAGCATTTAGAGTTTTTTTGCCCTACAATACAGATCTTGAATTAAAAGTTATTCCCATCATGATTAATTTCTGTTAATCCACAGGGCTGATCTGTCCCATTCTTCAAATGCTTTATCAGGTAAGTATTTCATCACTACAAGTAGTCAAATAAAAAGAAGTTTGGTAATATACCTCAGGAGTAAGTAAGTACATACTCAAAAAATGTGTCCAAATCCTCAACTTACTTTCTGAAGGTTGTTCATCAACCCAGAGCCTTGTACTGAATCCTGAAGTGGCAGCCAGTTACATTCAGGAAGCCAGCACCAGGCCTGGCTCCGGGATACTGGATGCTCATTATTTTTCTCAAAATCTCTACAAAAATGAATGATTTTCTCTTTGTTTCAAAGGCTTTGGAAAACTAAAATTTGTATGTGGGCTTCATTTTATGAGGATATGTCTACAATAACTGCTACTATCTTTTTCTTGTACTGGGGGATATTGCCCCAGGCAAACACCAGATGCCTGGAGGTTTATATATAGATATTGAAACTGCTCAGAGAAAGCATAACTCCAGTCAAAGGAGTTCAGTGTCTTTGTGCACTACTGCCAAGGATCAAAACAGCTCCTATGCTTCCACCACAAAATGCTGATTTACCTTCACTGGGCAAGCTTTCATCTCTTTTTTCAGAGTACACTTCTCAGGAGTTACTGATGGCCAGAGCAGGATTTCACACGACGTAGCATTCTGCATCAATCAGCCCACAGACTGAACTGAACAATAGGGAAGGCAGCTGGAAAACACACGTTGCTATGCCTTCACTTGCACTCTTTAAGGAAGATGACACAAAAGAACTCAACTGCCTTCAATAAATCTAACCTGATTTATTAAAATGTACGCATTACAAAAAAAGTTTTAATGTGACAGCTAAGTTGAAAAAAGGTTAATAAAAATGTTTTTAAGCTACTCAAAGAAAAAAATCACATGAAGTGTCAGACTATGTAACAGCTGAAGACTGTGTCATATCCATAGTGCTAAAATAAACACAGGGAACGATATCTAGTGTTATCATATTGTTGGCTCTGCTGATTGTCCAGTGATGTGACATCAAACCAAGGCACTATTCCATGAAGTGCTGTAAGCAGTTGCATGGAACTTGGATATCCTCAGGAAAATCAGGTGTTGGGTTACACACAGCAGAAAGACGTATTTACTTTCAAAGCAGTTTTAATTTGCAAAATCCGCAATGTATAAAATAAATGTGTAAGACAGATGGTGATAAATCCCTAATGAAACCCTGCCAACATAAATATTGTAAAAAGGATAAATAGTACTTAATTACACTACTGGCTAACAAGTTAGGTTTTTCCTCATCTCTATTCTACTTTTCACAAGTCTCTCAGGCTCTCTCAAGTACACAGCACGTACAACACTTGCTGTTGGCAGCTCTTACTTTCATATGCCTTTGCTTTCCACAATTTTTTCCTTTTTAGAGTAGCTGTAGCACTTGTATAAGGAGTAGTTGTAGATACAGAATCAGACAACTGAGATGAAAAGTATTAGGTGCAGTTAAAAAAAGATCTCAAGCACAAACTAACAAAACCAACTGTTCTTTTAAAAAGGACGGTAGTGGACAAATTAGGTACTATTATTATTGCCGGTGAAAAAATTGGCTATAAGAACTGATTTATTTAGTTAATAATTTGTTCAAGTCATTTGGCTTTTATGTGGGAAAATTTGACAGATAAAGTCAGCTAAAAACATTACTTAAATGATCCTCTTCAAGATAAAAATCTTTTAATCTGCTACTAAAAAAAAACAGTTGCTTTTTACCTTTCACTTGAGCTGGCCTCTCACGTTTACCTACCACTAGACCTGAGTCACAGTGGTTTCACATATACCTTTATTAATACTGTGTTATTTCTTTACTGGCTGGCCAAATAGGAAATAAAAACAATCAATTTTTCTGCTTCTCTTCAGGATTGGGAAAGGTAGTGGTAGAAACCAGCCCAAGAAGTCACCATCTGTTGTTTATTTGCTTTGCCAAAAAAAAAAAAGCATAAATTGAGGTTAGATGTTAGGGGGAAATTTTCCCATAGAAGCTGTGGGATGGTCTGTCCCTGGAGGTGTTAAAGGCCAGGCTGGATGGGCAGCCTGATCAAGTGGGTTGGCAACCCTGTCCACAGCAGGGGCTGGAACTAGATGTTCTTTAAGGTCCCTTCCAAACCAGAACTTTCTAAGGTGCTTTGAGTCTAATACCTTTAAGTTCTGCCTTCAGTGATTAGACTGAAATACAAATATTGATTTAAGTTTTGGTTACTGTGTGAACCAGAAGCACTGGCAATATCAATACCTTTGCAAGTAAAAATTCCCATTTACTTAATTAAGCAGGACTATGTGTGAAGGTCAAGGTATAGCTGTGACAGCTTGATGTGCAACCAGCAGGGCACCCATGAGCTCCCTGAGGTATTATAGCTCCATACTGGAGAGAAGCACCACAGTGCTGCCAAGGGAATGGAACACAACTTCCTGCCTCTGCAGAGTCAAGAGCTTGCAGCTGGCAAAGCTGCAACTGGAGCAGCTGTGTGGAAAGCTTACATGGACTCAAACAATGGCAGACAACCCTCACGGTTCTTTCATTTTCCCTCTGGAGCTTTCAGCAGGCTCTACACTACAACAGTTCCAAAAAATAAAATAAATTAAAATAAATAAATAAATAGTATCAAGAGGAAGGATGGAAGGATTGTTTTCTTGCTTAATCCTATCTCTCACAGTGCCCTTTAACACTCAAGCCTAAGCACTACTTCTCTACTCCACAGGATAACTTAGATCAAAGGCACAAAGAACACTGAAGACATTAAAATCAATTAACTAAGACTTCAAAGTCACCTGATTTATTGGTAAATTATTAGGTCAGTGATTGATTTGACACACTTTGTTGTAAAGTGTGCCAGAATGGAAGCACACAGACATTAAAACACAATTAGTACAATGAAGTGGAGAGGAAAAAAAAGAAAAAAAATAAAACAGAAGAAAATAGACTAAAGTGTGAAGATTAAAGCCTAAAGAAACTTGTTTCTCTTTTAAGAATATAGCAGAAATGGAAGCAGACAAAAGTAGAAGAGTGAAAGAGAACTAGAAAATTCAGAAGATTAGCTTCACAAAAAGGCAAGATTTGCTTTTTCATTGCTATGATGATACTGAATTTGGTTTTAGATACATTAAATATACGAGACTGTTAGTCATCAGGATAGGAGTGACATTATTGCTTATTAATCTTAAAGTTTCTTGTGGATTTTAAGCTCCAGAAGTGGTGATTAACCTTCTTCAGTGACAGTGGTAGAACACTGCAGAAAACTTAATTCCATGATTAGTTTCAGGCCAGAAAGTTTTGCACTGCCTTTTATGTATTTTTTTTTTAGCCAACAGAATAAAACAGAAAGCAGCTTTGTCTGCCATTTTAAGTAGCAGAATGCCTCCCAGCAGAGCAATGCTTTCATCATCTGGAGCTCACATCCTTAATGAACACGCAGTCAATATTGCCACAGTTCTCTGGTGCACACCTTTATGGTTTGTTAGATCTGGTAGCTATTAGTACCACTGTCCTCTAGCTAAATTTCTCTCTGATCTCCCAAGTTAAGGATGTATAGGTTGGGTACAAGTTTTAAAGAAAGTGTTCCTAATTGCCTCCAGTTGCTTCTGGGCTTGGCCTTAGCGATTCAGACTTTTTAAAGAGTTGTCATCAGAAGTTCACCATTTTCACCTCAGGATAATGAAGATGTAAGACAAATCAAGGAAAGGTAGAAAAAATGCAATGTGAAGGAAAGACAGCCACCTAACAGAAACCTTTCAATCTTACCTTAAGGTAAATTACATAAGGTCAGCTTTATACCTTACTCCCCCACTGGGAGGGGCTTTTGTTTCCTGATTTTTCTACACATAAAACTAAAGTCTCTTATCTTCTTCATACACTTACTTAGCCTTAGGAAAGATAGAGTATGCTAGTAATCTTAAAATTACAGGGGAAAAATGTCACAGGGCAGATTTTTTTTGTTTTAGAGTAATAAAAATTATAAGTTAGTAGTAAAGCAATACCATAGTGGAAAACACTAAAGTTGAAGATGTGCTTTGAATAAGAACAACCTAACTTTTGGCAAGATGATATCACATCAGTTCTCTCAAATATCCCCAATCATAAGCCCCAAACAGAGAATAGGTCCTCTACCAGAACACTGCTAGGATTAAAAAAAAAAGGAAAATAATAAAAATTAAATCAGTATCATTAAATGAATTTCCGTCTAAGCTTCAGTAATGTTAGCTGCTGTAATTAGTCTCTAGTTAGTCAGCAGCCATTATTTTATGCATAGATTTGACTTTCAGTAATTGTTTTTTTCTCATACCAATAATCAAAGCTGTTCAGCAGCCATCTCTTCTACTACAAACACACCCTTAGGGTCTGTTCAGGTATCTATCACTGCTGCAGGTCTAACATACCTTTTTGTTTCCCCCTCAGCAAGTCTTAAGGATTGGGCACTTCTCACAGGCTCAGATGTTCACATATAGTTTGACTAGGGGTGTAGGCACAAGAGAAAGAGATATCGCAGCCCCCATTTCCATTTCCCCTCACACATTTCTTTAAGAGTGGTTTCCTATCCAGCACTACTTCTGTAGCCTGTTAAACATCTTACTTTTAACCTGAATGCAACTACAGTCAGGTGCAAGTGTTCCCTAAGTCATGAATTCTGTTAAGTATGCTTATAGAAAAATCTTTTAAGTTTGATCTTTTAAGTTTGAAAAAACTAAGGAGCAAGATTACATACTTGCAGGCTTAAAAGAAAAAGCCTTTATTTGCCTCCTCCTTTAATAGCTTACATTATTTCACATTAGTACCGTGATTCTTAGTTTGGTAGAAAAAATTTTTACATCTACATTGTATTTCTGTTTTACACTACTTTACCTCGCATACCGAAAGCCATATTACCTGTTTAAAAAACACAAACACATGAAACTGCCAACAAAATTGCATTAATTGAAAGCAGAAATAGTCACTTCCCAATTAAGGTGTGTTTTAGAGACAGAATTTATAGCTCTATCATTCTTCACGTGGTAACACCCTAACTCTAATCATTTGCAATTAATCAATGAGGAAGAAGATATTATTGAAGACAACCATCATGAATACAACCTAATCACTCACCTTCAGTGAGAAGGTGCAATAATCACATGTACACAAGATGAATACAAACAATACTTGAATAAAACAATGCTTTTGTATAACATTGAACTAATTTCAAGAAGTTGACAAGAAATAGCTAGAAGAACAGTAAAGCTTTTCATTACACTTATTTTGGAGTTTGGTCAGCTTACGAAACAAAACATCATGAATCCAATCATGAAGAATATCACTAGAAATTCATAAAACATTTACCTTGTCACTGATCAGTGACATCCATATAGTGGGAATGACATCAAAGATCACATCCTGGCACAGGACAGGTGACACACTGAATGATGCAAAAATCTAGGTGAACACAACTTCACTTGTTTGGCTTCGTTTTTGCTTTTTGAATAGAGTACACTGACTGCCTATTTTACCACCTGTTAGTGGTAGTTTCAGAAGAAGACACATGACAAAGTCTGATTTTATATTAGTTTCAAGCCCCATCAGCTTCATTATGTTGTTTTTACCCTTCTCCCCAATAAGAAATTCACAGTATATTGTATTTCTACGAATGAAAAGAGATATTTAAATGATACCTTGCTGTCTTTACAAGTAAGACTGTCTGCTGTGACCATTATCTGACTATTTATATACAATATTCTTCAAGAAGCAGAACTTCATATTGAAGTGGTGCTAACCAAAAAGTTGTTTCCATGGTTTCTTAGGACTCAATCTTCATGTATGCCAAAAATGACACATAGCTTAAAGGTAGTCTGCTCTAACATAAGCACTTAGGTTTTTTCATTCAAATTAATACAGCTATGTCCTTGGTTTATAAACTTAATTGTTACATGACTTGTATTTGATCATGTATAACTGAAAGGAAATTGAAATGCTTACTCCCTAAAATAAATACTGCAATACCATATTGATCTTTAAATAACACAATCACACTATAAAGGTACGAAGAAAGAATCCATTTGCAGTTATTTCACGTGGCAGTTGGAGGCTTTCTGCAAACTCACATAGAGAGGAGGCAGCATTTTGTTCATGCTCTCCAAAACAAGTGACAATACACTTGGAAGACTTTCCTAGTGCATACTATTGGAAAAAAAATAAAAATAAAAAACCCACAATATGTTATCTGCTGCAACTCTGACCTTTTCTTTATCAGTACTAAATCCAGCTGGCTGAAGTAAGGCTTTTAAAGGAGAAAAGTCTTGTCCAGAGTATACTATGATAATACTATAAAGCATGCAACAAGGGGGATAAATAAATCACTATCTGAGGAGGTAGAGGTGAGAGATTTCTTCTTCCCTTCAGCAAATCTCATGCTTAAATTACTCAGCAAAAAACCAAAATTACAAGGAACAAAGACTCAACTGACCAAAATCATCTATGAAGCATTTAAGAAAAAGAATTTTGATGAAAAATAGAGTCAGGGAGGTATACCGTTGGAATAATGAGTGAAACATTAGTAAAACAGCAGCGAGGGCTGCATGGGGCAAGGACTGAGTCACTGAGAGCCCTGGTTGTCTGTGTACAGAGCAAGGTTATTTCATTCTAGTGTACAACTTCTCTTTGAGCTTGGCAGATAATACCAGAAAGCACAACGCAGAACAAGAAAGAGAGGAGAGAGGTGATGCAAATATTTAGGTCAAACATGGTTTGATTTATGCACAGATCTGGGAAAAAACAAAAAAAAAAAAAAACCTCCAACATTTTTCTTTTTTTTTTGTTTTAAGGGACTGGATTTTGAATGTAAGATATAACCATGAACACCAAGAAAATGAAATACAGAATTTTTCTGATCTACGCAATGTTGCACTTCACTGCATGTGAAGAAAATTGACATTAATTTTATATGAAAATAAGGATGCATTCAAATTGCTTACTACACTTTCCAAGCTGCTTTAACAGTATTAATCTAGCAGGATTAAGTAAAAAGACTGTACACAGATTGGAGATTCCCAAAGAGTTAAACTTACAAAGAACACCTCAGAGAAGTCACAGATGTCTAGTTACCAAAAGCTGTCATTCTGTTTTTAAAAGCTGAATTTGACTACATCCTGTTTAGAATATTTTGAATAGAAAATGCGTTGCAAGGTAACTCTGGACTGTTCTCTATTAAATAAAATAAAAATCGTCTTCCACCCACTTTACATGAGACTGAGGAAAAGAAAATAACTACTCATTTTGAGTTGTAGGAATTCCACTGTGCATACAACTTAAAACATGACTGTTTAGCAATCCCTAACAGAAACAAGGAGATTTACTTACAATCTCAACCATAAAGGAAAGACTTCTGATGACAGCATTTTAAGCAGGCCTAAATAGATCTAACTTTGATAAATTTGTCTAGTAATGGAACTTGAACTCAATGAATACTGGTCTTGAGATATTATAATTGCTTTTTATGACTATATTTTATGTTGCACAATGCTGTATAATGGTACTTAACATAGTCATAAAACACCAAATATTCAATTTATACTTTCTAGATTATTAAGAAGGTTTAAACAACACTTCATATTTTCCTTCTGTGGTTGGGTTTCTATTAAATGTTAGGAAGAAAATATTCAGTGATATGACTAAATTTCATAAACCTAAGGAAGATTTGATTTTCCCTAAGGTCCAACTGCCAGAGCCAGAACAGTGCATCCCTTGCCTCTCTGCTTAGCCTATCCTTCCAAATCCACAGCAGAATTTTATCTTTACCCACAGTCCAATGCCCTAACCCAGACTAGTCTTAATCAAATGTTACTAAATATTGTAAAAGACAAACTGCGGAAACAGATAAATGTATGGTCATATGGATAGAGAACTGGCTGCACTGCTGAGCAGGGCTGGATTTGTCAGCATAGGACATAAAGTAGGCATACTGATGAGAGATCAACAAGGTGGGCCACCAAAACAGTGATAGATTTCAAGCATCTGATGTGATGAGAGGCTGTAAGACCTATGAGTACCTGGTCTAAAGAGCAGATTCAGAGGTGTGGAGTATGGCCCAAGCATAGCCTGCTGAAGAAAGGGAGAGGTCATGCAAGGCTGGAGGATGGAATGGGGTATAGAATCATTAGCCATGCTCTGTTCGATAACAAGAACTGTCCCTAGCTAGGTAGGTTGGATAAGGCTGTAGCTATGCCTCTGTCACCCCGTTTACCCCCACCCACCTTATCTATACCTAGCATGCAGCCTAGTACCCCATGCCAAGGGACTGAGCTCTAAACAGAAGTTACCAAGGAAATGAGGAGGTGTTGCCTTCGGCAAAAACAGAGACCAAAAAACCCTGTGATAATTAACCAAGGAACAATCCCTCAAGTTTTTGGGAGCTGAAAAAGAGGTCTAAAGGAACCAACAGAATTTTTTCTTGCTTTTCTGCACAGTTGTGTTTTTCATACCCTCATCTATATCTCAGCTTGCGTATACTGTAGCAGTACAAATCTCCTCACTTATCATGGAAAAGCGCATGTAAAATGACTATAAAGTCAGGATGACACAGGACAGCTTTCAGAGCCCCCCTCAACTTCCCTGAGACTCCCCACCTTGCAGGCCCACCCCCCACAGATTCCATCCAGCATCAGTGAGACAGGTCACATAACTTTCCCTACACCAGTTTATCTTCTCTGGCACTCATATACTCTTACTTAACCTCATTTACCTCCCCCCCCATTCCACCAAATACTGATTAGTCATAGGCTAATACATTGTTTGCTTAGAATACACACAATTATAGTTCACACATGCAACATCTTGCTCAATATATTTAATAAATTGTTTTGGTGCACCTAAGTTATGCCTGTGAAGTATCCCATAATCACTGTTTCATGCTAGGTAAAACAAACCAGGGAACAGGGTGGTTCAGGTGATTTGTCTAAATGCTCAGTGAAGAGGAATAAAGACAGCTGAGCTAGACTCTTCTCAGCAGTGCCCAGTGGCAAGAAGCAAAAGCTGAATAATACAAAGTCTCATAGAAACATCATATTTTCTTGAGCTATTGGGGTGGTCAAATGCCAGAGGATTTTACCCAAAACAAAAGATGACTAGAAATGGCTCAGAACCATCTGAACTTTAGCTAACCCCACCCTGAGCAGGACGTTCAGTTAGGTGAACTCCAGAAGTACATTTAAACCTCAGCCATTCTGCAGAAGACACACGTGTGCAGTATAAGTGGGCATACTCTAATATACTGGAATGGATAACAATACTTACATCATACAAAAAAAATAAGGCAGAGAAGGAAAGAATGTACACTGTATACAATCACTAAACTTCCAAGGAACTAACTGACTACACAATACGCTTGAAATTATTAGTCACAGTAGCCTCCTGGAGAGAGAAATGAGCTTGAATGCTTAGCTGCCCATTTATCATGGATATTTTATCCTAGTGAACAAACACCCACAATGTGCATTTTCTCTCTCCAGCTCATGGACTCATGGGAACAAATGCACTGCTTCAAAATTGAGGGTTAGGATCAAGAAAGAGGATCCTGCTATTTAGCAGATGGTGGGAAGAGAGAGCAGATGGAAGATAAGACAGAGCAGGGCTATTCTAGCAGGTGGTAAGCTGAGCAAGCAAGCAGAGTTTAGTCACACTACCCAGGAGAAATCCAGAGATAAAGGAGTACATAAAGTTTTGACTGGCAGAGTTAATGAAGGAAAAGGTAGTGAGTAGGATGATATGTCAACTAGAAGGACACGATCATGACACTGATCTGGATCTGTCTTGTTCTTGAAAGGAATGAACTTACATAGTCTAGGGCACAACACATCTAGAGTGCTGGGAGACTGCAGTTAAGCCAATTTAATCAGTGTTGTCTTCTAACTGTAAGTTGTTTCATGATATTCATAGAAACATCCCAAAACAAAGCAGTTAAGGAGAACCTGCAATCTACTGCTTCCTCCTTTTTAAGCGTCTATGGAAGAAAAGGATTACTTTCATCAGCACCACATCCTGATTTGAGGTACGTGATCAGGTTTCCTAAAATCCAAAAAGGATGTTGTATCATATTTTCCTGAAACTACAAGGCTGCCTGGATGGTGAAGTAAGCTATTTCTCAATTCTCTTGAAGAAAATCAGTGTTAGCTCTCCTTGTAAAGCATGTGGAGATCAAATATCCATTATCATCTCTATCCTCACTATACACCTACACCAGGAACATTTGTACAGTTCCAAACTGGAAGTAACAGAACAGAATGTAGCACAGTTTTATACAAAGTCAGGTACTGGAATGGGCTGCCCTGGGAGGTGGTTGAGTCATCATCTCTGGAGATGTTCAAGAGAATGTTTAGATGTCATACTAAGTGATATGGTTTAATGAGGAAATATTGGTGGTAGGTTCATGGTTGGACTGGATGATCTTAGGATCAAGGTTGGAAAAGTCCTCAGTGATGTCACTTCTGAAGTAACACTTCCTATTTATTTCCATGGAAAATGCAACAGATATGACAAGCACAATAACACCACTTGATAGAGAAAATTCTCAGCTACAAAACACTGCCATATTGACCCTGCCTTGTATAGATGACACCAGATGTCATTACTGGTAATGACATGATTCAGGAAACTGTTACCTCCAGCCTCATATTTCAATAGGTCCCAAAGCACTAACATATGGGATCCTTTCTGTTTCTTTGTGAGCATTTGCGGGACTCCCCAGGTACAAATTTTGTGACATTGCAACATCATCACCATCACCTCCAACACACTGAAGGCAGTGTACAGCTCCATACATAGATCCCTGGTCATAATCCACCAATTCACATAGGCAAGCTCATCAAGGTGCTCTTCATGTCATGGTGTGACAGCTGAGCATGGCCATACAGAACGTCTTGTTTTCCACATTACTGTCACCACTGCTGAAACACACCACCTACCCCTCACTGTTCTAATCTCCACTGTTCGCATTCCGCAGGCATCAGTGAATATCAATAGATGTTTTCCCACACGAAGGAATTCAATACCACACTTTTGCTTCATATGCACTTCCACGTGAGATGCCAATTTGTCTGACTGTCCCTCTGCTGCCACCCGTCACACAGTAACAAAATTTAATAGAATGTTGATGAAAGGGTTCAACTTCTACTGCCATATCACAAACATCCATCTCAGACATCATGGGCCAACATAATAAAGTAGGAGGTATTACCTTCAGAGCAGTCCTCATGCTTTCCTAGTGACCACCCTAGTGTCCAAGCTACTCCACCTCCTTTTCCAGATACAGCTAGGACTGCTGGAACAGTCTAGTGAAGCTATAACCTTTTAGGTACTTTTGATGCTACGTGAAATGGGCTTGAAAGTTCATCTTTATTCTCACATTAGAGAGCTCAGTAGCATATTACCAATTGCATGAAAGGAAATATGAAATATTAAGAATTATTTGCTAAGAATGATTTGATTTTGAACACCTGATGTTTTCTAAAATGCACTTTTAATATATTTATTAATTCCTGGGGTATTTATTATTAATACTAAAAAAACAGAGGGCTTTTTTCTCCCCTAATAATGGTCTCCATATTTTTGAGCAAGAATAGCTCAGTGTTTGATTATGCTACACTTCCATCTTACTCACTGCTTGCATTCAAAATAAAGCTGTGTTTTTTTCTTTTTTTTTCTTGCTTAAGCAACTCAAAAGCCACTAAACAGTAGGTAGTCACAAGATGCTAGTACAGTTTCCAGTTCCTCTCAGCCAAGACCATAACCCAGTCATCTGTAGTCATCACTCACAATTGAAGCCAACTTGGCAGTTCTTCAAGGTTTCTATTTAAAAAGCACTCTAAAATAAATGAAACGTGATGCTGGAAAGAATGGAAGCAAGAACTACCACAACTCTACAGTTCCAACAGAGAGAAAAATAACTTTTCACTGTTCAAGTGTTGCTGTAACTTAATCTTACCAACAGTTAGTTACTCTATAAAAGAAAAATAAAAAGGTGAAAGAGACAACTTATTTCATTACTCCCTGTACTGTAGGTTCTAAAATTCATTAAGCCTTCTGGAAGACCAAAATAGGAATTATTTTACAGAAGGAAGAATTGTAAGAATGGAGAAGCCATGTATTATTTTCAAGAGATTACTCAGCAGGGATAATCAACATTTTCAAACTACGCTGTGATTTCTTGAATAAGGCAAAATATGCCCTTATTATAGCAATAGCCTTAACACTGGGAGTAATCAGGTTTTGACTGTCATATTAACAAGATCTGCCTGACAAAACAGGAAAGACATTTGCTATCCAAACTTATTTCACATAATTATCAGGAGCTACTCTGTGGCAAGATGCATAAGTAGAAAAAGTTCTTACTCAAGAGTAATGAGATATCTGAAACTTACTGTAAGATCTTACTTGTGCTCAGTGTTATGCTGATCTTGAAAACAAACAAGCAAAAAGAACTTGTAAATTTGTAAACTATGGAAGTGCATTATCTCCTGCATGCTCCTCTTTGCTTCTAGTTTGTACTACGTACTGTTACATCCATATAACCCCAATAATAGCTAATTAACAGTGGCAAAAAAAAAATTATAGTTTCTTTCTAGCAGATCATTTTTTCTTACGACAGTACAAACCACATTTTGAAGCCCAGCACTGGGAAGTATTCTGAAACTTTGGAAGTACTCTACTATTTTCATCACAACTATTACAATTTTCATAACAAAATAAGAGCTCTGAAAGCAGTCACTGTTGACATTTCAGGTGCAGAATGCCATGTTAGATGGCCTGTGTCTGCAGAACTCTAGCTTAAGGTGCATTAGAGATAGCTCAAACAATCTGCCATATTCTGACCTCTGCAGCTGTAATCAAATGTAATTATCACTTGATAGATGTTCACTGAAGAAAAAATATATATATTATTCACACATTGCGTATGTTATAAAAAGGAGGAACATTAGGGAGAGAATGCTGCAGGTCCCACTTTTCTTTGCTTTTAAACCATTTCATTGATTAGACAATGCAGTCTGCTAGACTTCTGGAGTTGTCCCAAACTTAGCAGGGAGGTTACTTGGTACAAAACAACATTATACTGGCAGTTTTATGGTAGTATTTTTTTTTTTGCACTTTACTAGTTCTCTCAAGTTTAGACAAACACACTATTCATAACCACATACATGAAGAAAGGCCAGGCAACAAATCTAAAGCAAATAATTTGGAGAATTTTATCTGCAGTTCATTCCATAATAGTTTACCTTAACATAAGTTTTTATTACATCCATTATTAAGGCACTTGATAGCTGCATATAGCAACTTAAAACATCTGAACAGCCCTTTCAATTTTTTAGAAAATAAGAAGTTAAAACCCCAGGCTCTAGCATGGAAGAATAAATGATACTCTAGAGCACACTGGTAAAAAAATAATAAGTTTATTTCCAGGGAATTCTTTACAACCCTTGCTAAAGGATTCATGGTGGAGTGGAGGTGAGCAGAGTCATTTCAGTGCAAGGACATACACTTTAGTAATTTTAAGGTTACACTGCTTGACACAAGAAAGACTTTTGCTTATACCTTGTAGTCTCAGTGATCCTACTTTTGGGTAAGAAGATGGGGATCAGAGGAGCAATGTCCCTCCCACTGAAAGCTGAGATCAGGTTAGCAATCATCTAGGGAAACCGAACATCAACCAACCCAAACAGAAAGCATTCCAGAGTCCTGAGGTTTGGAGGATTATGTGGAAAGATATATAAAGGAAGGTGGAGGACTACATTAGAAGCAACCTTGAGCTTGAAAACAAAGTCTGATGAAGGTCAAGAGACTTGTTTGCAGTTGTCTAGATGATCAGTGACACAGCAGATGGGACCATGGAGGGCTGAAGAAGATTAGGACCAACAAGAAGGAACAAGGAAGAGCAATGCAACAAGTCAGAAGTAGCCACTCAGCTGATGCTGCCAATCCATAGCTGTTTATCACAAGAGTTGTCCATATATACTGCTCATGTTTGGAATAAAGTGTCTTTGTGACACTTTATAGACTTATGACTCTTATAGAGTCATTGTGAAGCCCGTTGTTTTCCTTCCACGCTGAGAAAGTTGTCCTACATAGTTGCCAAACCACTCTTGATGACATTTGAAAAGCTGTGGTGGTCAAGTGAATTTCCTGGTGACTGGGAAAAAGGCAACATCACACCCATTTTCAAGAAGACTAGAAAGTACAGCTAAGGGAACTATCAGCCTACCAGACTCACCTCTGTATAAGGGAATAAGATGAAACAGAACCTCCTGAAAGCTATGCTAAGGTACATAGAAGCAAGGGAGGTGATACGGGATAACCAGCATGGATTCATCAAGGGCAGATTGTGCCTGACCAACCTAGTGGTCTTCTATGACAGTGTAACTACATCAGTGGACAAGGGATGAGCCACTGATGTAGTCTGTCCAGACTTCAACAAGGCCTTTGACATGAACCTCCACAACATCTTTCCCTACAAATTGGAAAGATATGGATTTGATGGGTGGACCATTTGATGGATGAGGACTGTCGGGTCAGTACTGGGACCAGTGCTGTTTAACATCTTTACCAATGACACTGACAGTAGGATTTAGTGCACTCCAAGCAAATTTGGTGATGACACCAAACAGTGGGATGCAGCTGACAAGCCCAAGGGTCAGGATACCATTCAGGTAGACATAGACAGGTTCAAGCAGTGGGCCCAGGAGGGTTTCATAAGATCCTACAAATCCAGTGCAAGGTCTTGTACCAGAACCATGGCAACCTCCACTACCAATACAAAATGGGAGTAAGGAAAGGACTGAGTATATCCCTGCCAAAAAAGGTCTGGGGATACTGATGGATGACAAGGTGGACATTAACCAGCAATGTGCCCTTGCAGCCCAGAAAACCAACCATATCCTGGGCTGCATCTGAAGAAACAAGGTCAGCAGATTGACAGACAGTTCTGTTTATCTCTAGGCTGAACAGCCTCAGTTCTCTCAGTTTTTTCTCATAAGGAAAACATTTCTGGCCCTTTATCTTTGTAGTCTTCCACTGTACTATCTCTACAAGTTTCCTGCCTTGAACTGAAGAGTCTATGCCTCTGCACAAAACACAGCAGCCAGAAATACATGAAAGCTCCAGAGTTCTCAAACAGATGAAGGCATACCTATTCAGCTTTGTTTTTAGAAATATGTTCTGTCTATAATTTAGTTGGAAAGGCTAAAAAAATGATGGGGGAAATCCTATCTGGCACAGCATCTTGAACTAAAATAGATACTGTTAGGCTGCAAAGCAGCAGCTGAAATACTTTGCTGAAAAACAGAATAGCTGCTATTTAATGGGATAACAGAATTTAATCTTTCCTTTTTCTTAGAAGAAAGACAAAAAGTACACTGTTTATTTAGGTCTACTAAAAGCAAACTAAAGAAATCTACACCAGAAGGAACCCCTCCCAACACACACACACAAAATAAAAGACAAGAGTGGTAAAGAAGCAAACCCTAGAGGTATGAATAAAGTACACTAGGTTCACACATCCCTATTTTACAGATCTCTCGATAGAGATTTCTCAGACATTAGAAAGGAAAACTTTGCTGCAGCAGCAACTTGGCAGGGTTTGAGTTTTCCCTACACTACAGCATACTAAGCTCATCTGTCCCCAAAGACTTCTGAAAGGGAAAATCAAGTGACGCCGCATCCCAGCAGCTACATGATCAACAATTTACTTGTAGAGCTCCTCAGGCGAGAAAGGGAAAAAAAAACAATGACAGACAACCATAATGAAACGATGCATCTTTTCTGAAGTCCAATACACCACTCATAACACTGCTTCCACAGATCAATTCAGTTTAGCTGGACGTTGAATCTGCTGTTGCATTTTGTGTGCCCATACATTCTCACAGAACAATCTTAAGGAAGTTCTCTGATTAGATAAAATGCTACCATGTAATTAATGTTGATGAAAAAGCACAAGTGGTGTCACTTGAAAGCTAAAATTTAGAAAAAAAACATTTTTCAAGCTCATCCATCTAACAACACTTAATTATTTTAGTCATAGAGCTGATTTAAAACTAGAAAGATTTCCATAGCAAATAAATAAAATAAAGCATTCACTGAGAAACCTATTTTCTACTGTTGCTGGCAGTTCAAGTTAAAATGGAGCTACTCACTCAAGCATTCTCACTCAAATCATCTCTGTACTGGATAAACTCATGTGACCTGAATATGTTGCAGGTGCCAGCAGGCAATAAATGCTAAAGGCAATAGGCTGGAATTACTGAAGGAGATGCAGAAAACAGTTATAAATGAGAAAAATAACTTGAATGACATTTGAGACAAATCTAACATTTAAAACATATAGAAAATACCTATCAATGAAGAGCAGGAAAAATGAATGTTATGTCCATTTATATTCAAGATATAACCCTGGGACTAGCATGGAACTTCCTGAAAAAGTGACTGTTCTCAAGCAAAATTCATAACTTCTTACTTGCTTTAAATCAGAGATCAAGATGAAGTAGCAGATACTAGTTTCCACAATTCAGACTTTTTTTTTTTAAATCAGGGAAGGAAAAGGCTTCTTTAACATATATTTCTGCATTATACATGAGTTTTTTCACCACTTCAGGATGGCAGTTCTTATTGACTTTTCCCAGTTTAAGGACACTCTTCTTTCCAAGCATCATCCTGCCAAAAACAACTCATTAGGGCAAAACAGAACACACTGTGAACAAGAGAAATGAAAAGATAGTTTTCTCATAGCTTCCAAAAGTTTTGAAATTGAGAGGCCTTGTGCTATAGAATTTGGTTATCTATACTCCATTAGTCTCTAATTTTACTTTTGAATTTACCCGACTGAATTTAGTTTTAAAAAATCAATTTACCAACAGCAGGCAAGGAGACAAAGACAAGAGGCCACAAGCAGCTCAGAGCTGTTACTTATCTGTGTCTCATTTTCAGGGCAGGCAATTATAAGAGACTCATTTTGGAAGGAAACTGGCAGCTTGTTGTTAGGAACTGCATTAATTCTTGGTTGAGCATATGGTCATTAGGAGACTATTAACTCTTAACAAAAAAGGGTGATACACTGAGATTAAAAAAGATTCAAGCCTTCAACAGAAGTAAAAACGTATGGCAAGTGGGTATTGCTCCTAGACAACTCAGTCTTTACAGCAAGTTGCTACTTGCAGCTTCCTACCCAAAAGATAGATGGAGAGGATACAGTTTTGCTGAATGTTCTAAATGAGAGCCCTGCGAGCCAGGATGTAGTTGCACGTTGATGGCTTATAGCCTATTAGCAGCTAAATCTGTCAATGACCCTGTTTTATCACAGTTGTATGTACTATTAGAAATTACCATCTATTCATTATTATGATTTAAAAACTCCAGCAGAACCAACAGAAGTATTTAATCAAGTTTCTAGCTTCTTCTGCACTGCTGTACAGTCAGAAATTGCCTTCAGACACCAATAATTTTAGCCATATACAGGGTCTAACTTGCAGAGTGCCCCCTGCACACCCAACTGCAGATGTTGAACAGAAAGAGCTATACAAGTAATCATCCCTGTAGGGAGAGAATCCAAGCATGGCATGTTATAAGAATCTTGTGCTTCCCTTCCCCCAGAAATGTCAGTGAGATCAGTTAGCATGCTTTGGAAATAGTTATTTTGTAATTCCATATTAATGGTACAAATACTTTCTAGGAAGCTATAAAGATGTAGAAAAGCAACAAAGATTGTTTGTAGGAGAGTTAAAGAGTTGGGTTGGAAGTTATCTTTTCCTGTAAATTGGAGGTGTTTTTGTTTGTTTTTTTTCCTTCCACCAAGTATTGAATAAAAATAGGTAGGTACTTGACCATTTAAAGTAGGCTGCGACCATAGAAATATAAAGAAGAAGAAGAGGGTAGGCACAGTAAGTTTCATTCAAGTTCTTGAGAAGAAAGAGGTAGCTTAGGGTCAAGTTGCAAGACAAACTATTTGGCACAAGCATACATAGTGCTGATATATGGAAGTAAAAGTTGTCTTCATCGACCTAGCTAATCAGTGCAAATTATGCAGTAAGCACCAAGAGTTGACATCCTAGGAGACAGAACAAAATGGTCTACGCAAATGCTCATCCATGATTTGTTCTCCACTTATGGAAGGAGACAAAACTCTCCATTTCCTTATTAGTAAAGCAGCACATAAATACCAGCTTGACAAATTTAAACAATATGTCCTGGTGTGTTGTCTTTCCTAACTAGTGAAACATATCCAGCTCTTTATAGAGCAATAATCCCACTGTAGGGTGGATATCCATTCCCAACTCCTCGAGTGAGTGTGGTTGTTGCAGGGGGAGAGAGGGGAGGTCTACATCGTTCTAGGTTTCAGAGGGAAAAATAATAATTTGAGAGTATGTTAAAAACAGATCTCAGTCTTTTCTTTGTTTGTTGTTTTTATTTCTGAAGTATTTCTACTTCAAGAAATATTTACTCAGACACCTAAGAAACAGATGACATCCTTTCTAAAGGGGATGTTGGTCTTCAGGTTTTTCAAATAGTAGTTACTTCATATCTCTCCCCTCTTCTCTTCATTCTCAATATAATTCTATCCATTTAGTTTCAATTTGTCCTAAATTTCTTTCTTTTTTTTTTTTTAAGGTCACTGATGGGATATAGGATATTATTCTATTCTTCTCTTTGATTTTTTTTTTTAAATCCCTCTAAGCTCTACAAGTATTGTGTATTCAGTGGTATTTTCATCAGTGAAATCCCATCCCATTCCTGATTTGAGCAATATTAATGTTTGGGAGTAGTACAGTGGCACAAATTGCAAACAGAAACACATCCTGGAAAATCAAGTCAGCAAAACATCATGTAGAAAGTACTCAAATTGTCACAATACATAAGTAAATGGACACATGCCCAGGAAATTCCATTTCTTATGGAGGTCCATCTATAAATAAAGATTTTTCAAGCACTTATGACAGGTGCTCAAGAAATAAACTATCCCATCTCTTCATAGGGGAAAAGAGGAAAGTTTCTGTCCTATCTCATTAATATAATTCAAAATAAATTTAATTTTATACACTAAGTCCTGCTTATTGAAATGTATTCATTGGGGAACATGAGTCACACAAGTAGATTTACTGAAAACAGACATACGAAAACATGTTTCATGTGACAAGGATGAATACAGACACAGAAATTGAATTCAGGCACTGTCCCCAGCTGTCAGACACCAGACTAGGCTGCAGAGCAGACTCCCCAGCATCTACTAATACCCTGTACCAAAGCAACAGCAGCTTCGCTAGCACAGTACTTAAGGAAAGGACTACACAGCGTACAGATACTGGTGCTGAACAGTAATGTGAACAAGCCAATTCCGTGGGGAGAGGCAGACAAGGCACCACCCACAGCTCTCACACAAAAATTGTAACATGGTCAGTTATTGAAGCTCTACATCTTTATCATAGAGCCAGAAATATATTTCATCCCTAAATGGAAATTCAAGTCAGCATATGGCTATCTGTAATACGTATAAAGATGCTGTAATAACAGCTGAAGCAATACCCTGGAATTTCTCTTCATTTTCAAGCTCACTTATAGACCGTTTATTTTCTAAACCCCTGGCATGTTTACCAGTTTCTAACTAGGGATATTCAGTGAGATACCCAAGTTATTTTTTTTTTAATGTATACTTTCAGTTAAATGTACTTCCCTAAAAAAAAAATAAACAAAGCTGTCCTGTTTGGTTTTTGTTTTTGGGGTGTTTTTAGACTTACTGTATTTATTATTAAACAACAGAGCTCAGCAGTATAGATGACCTACTGTTTTGCTCGGGATGAGAGGATCCCACAAAAACAATTTAATAAGTCAGTTTTTTTTTTTCTCCCACATTTTTGAATGTGAAACTCGCTTGCCATTCGTAGCTGCCCTCTTTCAAAGCTTGAATTGAGTTTGATGTCTGAAAAGGATGATTTGTAAGAAGAAAACTCAGCTGCTTTTAAAAAAAATCTGACGTTTACTTCTGATTTTTAAATCTCAACCCTTAATGAGTGATAATGAGTGTTGGAGAAGGCACAAGGAGAATTTTTAATGCAAGATCAGAGGAAACTCAGAAACTCAAGGACACTCAATATAGTCAGAATTCACCTAATAAACATGCTGCATTTTTGATGCAATTTGATTATGCTACACTCTGCTTTAGTTTGGACTTTCATGACAGTTAAAAGCAATGTTATCTTTACCAGAGAAACATTTAAAATTAAATTGGTTTGAAAAACAACTACATATTAAATTGTAAATTGTTCTGAAGTTTCACAAGAACAAAAGTTCAGAAGTACAGCTTATGCAAATCAGTGTTGTCTCTGATATTAATGGAGTTGTACTAGTTTCCAGTGATGATCTAGCTTGTTTTGCCCTTAACTTTTGGAACGCAAGATCCACCCCTCTCCAATCCAGAAAAATCACATTAATTTAGTGGGAAAAAAACAGTGATACTAAACATAAGCAAAAGAAAGCTGCATCAAACTGAAGTCTAAAAAGGAAAGCTGTCCTTTAAGCCTTTCTTCATATTACTTCATTTGTTCTTTCAGCCATTATCCCATTTTTTGCAACTCCAGATTTCTAGAAAGCCTCCCAACAAAACCCAATTTTCAACTTTCCATTATTTCTACATCAGTTTTTACAGGAGTCCAAACACTGGAACTCATGCAATTGTAAACCTAACATTAAATGGGGCATAAACATTAAAGTATCACAGTCATACTGAGCAGGAGAGTAGCTAAATGAGTTGAAGAGTAGATCTAGACAGGTTATGCTCCGTTTGACACCTGATCCAATACAGGTAGTGTTCACAGGGGAATAGAGTTGTTCAAAAGGCCTGCTGAAAAGCTTAATATAGAAATATAAATACACACAGCAAACTTTAAATACTTACTGAAACATTTAAACCTGAAGATGAATATCAACCTGAATATGAATATCAGTACTGAGATCATCAGTAGCCAAATTCCAGTATAGCCTTTTTACGATCATTTTTAAAAAATCTTTAGCATAAAAGGCATTCTTAACAGCAAGTATACTAACAAAATTGTTCTGTGTTCACAAGTTCTTGCTGTACTTAAGCCTGATCAAGGATCAGGCCACAAATTAGCTTATGAATATGGTTTCAGTCTCAGGGACTTTCAAGGACAACAGCTAAATGAAAACTCAAATGCACATCATTCAATTACAGAAAACAGAGCCAAGGGGAATAGGAAATGCTCAAAATTGGGCAAAAAGCAAAACAAAAACAACAAAATGTTCCGCTACCTACTTCATAAAAAAAAAAGAAACACGAGGAACCAGCCAACCAACTTGTGCCACTATGCTTGCCCATAATACTTATCTTTTCCATAGCAAGAAAAGGTAAGTATAAATAGTAGGAAGTTCTTCAGAAGTGAGTATTTCTTAGGACTTTGCGTCATCTGCACGTCACTTCTTATAGACTCAGCAGACTTACAAATTTCAGGTACCAGTAGGTATGAGAAAGTGAGAGAGGAGAAAGGAGGACAGTAAGCGGCTTAGAGAGAATGAATTTAACATTTGTTACATGCATCTGCATAAACCATTCTGCATAAAGGCTTGCCAGTGCTGAACAGATTAGAATTACTTGAAAGATGCATGGAACCCATCCATTTATCAAGGGCATTTATCAAAGATCTTATGCTCAGCTTGTGGCCCATTGTTCTTTCATGCAAGATTTCCACCTTGCTAACTGTTACCTTTTTTGTACAGCAGAAACTCAGCTGGAACTAAACTTAAAGCTTAAGCTCAATTCATATAATATTCATTTCAAGACACTTCCACTTCAGCTTTTCCTATCTGTACCTGTATGTATCTGCATTTTTTCTTGGAATAGTATTTTCTAGTAATTTAGTAGGCTTAGTGTTTTTTCTATTATACAAGTTGCTAAAAGAAATGAACAGAACCAAATGTAGGAGGAGTCAATTAAAGTCACAACCTGTGCAGCTTCCAGTCTGAAAGAAATACTTCAACTGTTTTTTCTAATTAGTTTTGCACTCACCTAG
Source organism: Odontophorus gujanensis (assembly GCA_013399175.1). Taxonomy (NCBI): domain Eukaryota; kingdom Metazoa; phylum Chordata; class Aves; order Galliformes; family Odontophoridae; genus Odontophorus; species Odontophorus gujanensis. The sequence continues at coordinate 85,062 of VXAB01008335.1, read as the reverse complement.
AATTAGTTTCCCTAATTTGCTTATGAGAATATCACACAACTACTCTAAACTTTAGAGATTCTTTCCGGGATGCAGGGCCTGTTACTCAAGCATAGAAGGAAATTAGATTGACAGGGTATAATTTAATCTCAACAACAACATCATACCTTTTTAGTGCCTAAACTTTTCTAATATTTCTCCAGAAATTGAAGGTGACATGACTGCAGTTCCAACACCTCTGCTCAAACACACAGTGGTACTCATTTTAAAGAGAAACAGAAAGCATGCAACCATAAAAAACTCTTCAGTAGTTCTTATACTCCACTTGCTAACATTTTTCTTTGTAGCTAATCATGATGCCCTATGACCATCAGAGAGTGTCTTGTGTTGGAAGGAACCTCAAGGATCATCAGTTTGCATCTCCCCTGCCACAGCAGCTAGATCAAGCTGCACAGGGTCCCATATAACCCAGAATCAAACACCTACAGATATGGGGTAACCACAACCTCTCTGGGCAATCTGTTTCATCACCTCACCACTCTCCCATTAAATAAAGATCCCCCTGACACCTAATCTAAATCTCCCTTTAGTTTAAATTCGTTATGCCTCGTCCTATCACTATCAACCTATATGAAAAGTTGAGATCCCTCAGCCTTCTCTTTTCTGGGTTGAACACACCCAGTTCCTTCAGCTTATCTTCATGGGAGAAGTACTCCAGCCCTTATCTTTGCCTCTCCAAAAGCTCAACATCTTACCTGCACTGGGGGCCCCAGACTTGGATGCAGTACTCCAGCTGGGGCCTCACAAGGACAGAATTGAGAGGGACAATCATCTCCCTTGCCCTACTGGCCACCGAGGATACCATGGTCCTTCCAGGCTGCAAGTGCACTCTACTGGCTCATGTTAAGTTTTTAACCAACCAGGACTCCTAAGGCCTTCTCAGCAAAGCTACCATCAAGGATGCTTTAGTCTTCCTCAGTAGCTTAAATCTTGAGTTTACTCAGCTAATTTGATCATTTAAGAGTGGTTTTAATTTAATTTATATATTGGTGCTATAAGTACAACACACAAAATTCCAGCTAAGATAGAACACCATGTGACATACTTCTTACATTAAAGCTTTATTTTTTGTAAAATCTTAAGATCTTAAAAATAACGCAACATACAAAATGGCTCCAAGTGAATAATTCAATGCAAAGGGTAAATTAAAGTTCGAATAGCAGAAATAGGCTAGAAAGGAGAGGGAAAGGGAGAAAAAAAAACAAGATTTCCTTTGTGTCTGGATAAGCAATTTGGCCACAAAACTGAATTCATTCATCATACATATTCCAACTCCACCAGTGCTCAGAGCAGCTGTTCTTTACATGTATCTCTTGAGAACCTCTAAAAGAAATAAAGAGCTAGTCTGAGTGAAGTGACCAAAATAATTTTGATATTAACAGGTACTTTGCTTCTAGAATATGTCAGATTTGCACAAATCTGGTTTTTTCCTCCCAGATATCATTCTATGCCTGAGAGGAACAAAGCATGTCATGTACTTGACTAACTGTACTATAACAATGCCTTCAGACAATCTTTATCTTGATAATAACTGCTGGTGATATATAGCTGTTCTGAAAGCCAAATAGTAAGGATTTTTAGCTCCTATACTATCACCATTCACATATAAGTGACAGCACTTCTATGTATTAAAAGTTATCATCACCTATGGATGCAATAACTTTTAATAACTTCAGAGATTTGGGCTTTGAGACTACTAAGCAGCTTGTGAACTTAGAGGAAAGTAAATGTCACATATTTCTAACTGGAAGCATGAAATAAAAGATACTTGTTTAAAATAACTGACAATTTATAGATACAACACATTTGTGCATATGAATGTCCTATTGATACAGTTCTTTATAGAAAAAGGAAACCCAATCTTGCTCTCAGAGACTTAAACTTTATTCAACTCAGGCTTAATACCCCCCCCACACACACACCTCCCTGTTACAAAACCTCAAAAGGTATATAAATATCTCATTTGAATGTCAGAAATTTAAAAAAACTGAGCAAGTGTTGAATTTATGACTGTTTACTAAATAGAGACAAATGAGCACTCACTCTTCAGTAAATCCCTCAATAACTATGAGGGCATTTTACACACATAGATAGTTAAAATTTCAATTACCTAATTCAAGACATAAAAAAAGTTCTTGTTTTGCTCCTTAGTTGTTTTGTACCTCCTAGCTATTAACTAAATATATTCACTTTTTTTTGTTATGTTCTTTGAAGATTAAAGACATATCTGACTTTGTACCGAATCTGCCTGGACAGTTGACAGCCCATTAAACTTAGTACAAGACATACATTTTAAGGTCCTGATTTCAGGGGCCCACTAAGATGACTGACTATATGTGTACAAAAATACTCATGAGATGCTTTGAAATCATACATTTGAATTTCTTATTGAAATGGATGGGTTTCTGCTTTTGTAAGAAACTAGTTAAGCAGCAATTAAAATATCCTTCGGGTAAGGATCCTTACAGAAGAGGGGTAGAGAGTTTATATCATTAACACCAACTTTAATCATAAAAAAATTTATATTGAAACAAATACTGTATTTTAACCTGTAACGTTCTCCTCTTTTAGTTTAAGGATGAAAATAATCCTTATCATGAACTAGATTGTGTTAATGAAATGATTTCCATTTTTTAATCAATTATAAACCACATGAACCTTCTTTCAGCCCAAGTCACTTCCATTCACTAATGGTCAGTGAACAAAAGGAAGAATGAAAATTTCAAAGAAGTCTTTCACAACTCTGACAAAACTTCTACAGCAATACAGCTGAAGTTTTGAGGTGGATATTGGAAACCTCCTCAAGTTTTTGATGGATGTAGTGCAAAGAACTGCAATAACATGTAGTATTATTTTGGTTGCACATTCTGGTCTATTTTCCAAGAAGAAAAGATCTATAGGTTTTAAGCCATTAAAGTAAATATTCAAGAAGGTAAGAGGATGCATAACAATAGACCTCTCAAGTCTTTAATTGCTAGTGCGTTGAATAGAGTGGAAGTTAAATAGAAGAAAAAAATATTTAAAGAAAAATAGCACAAGCACACAATTTCTCTCAAGTCAGCCAGTTACTTACACCCCATAAAAACAAAAATAAAGCCAGTCAATATATGCAATATATACATATGTGCACACATTGAGTTTTATCCAGAAAACTCTCTTTATACCACATTACTCAGTGTTGTTAAGATCTTTGAGCAGAAAATCTCCAGCCCCTTGATTCTGGCACTTTGAGTATTTTCTAGGATGCTTTTCTACAAAGCATCCAAGTTCTCATACTCAGAACTCATGTCAGTTCTCAGACATAAGAACTTGCACCATTGCTTGCTTTCGAGCAGATATCAAAGTACACCTATTCACTAGATTTTCACAGCTCTCTAGTGAAACATCAATTAAAAAATCATGCCATAAACTACCAAACAATCTAAGGGGGGGGGGGGGGGGGGGGGGGGGGGGGGGGGGGGGGGGGGGGGGGGGGGGGGGGGGGGGGGGGGGGTTGAAACACAAGTGAAGTTACCAGTTGTACTTTTTGAAATTGCAACAGTTAGTATAGGCGCATTTCAAAACTTCCTGGCTATAGTACTGAAAACCTGATAGATAGGGCACAGAACTCCATGCATTTCCAACCTGTATTACATTTAGAAGATCAGACCTTTGAAAAGTCAGTAAATTTACTTTATAGTAGTTTTTTCTTTTCCTAAAGCTACTATTTCATTCTTGCAACTGGAATGCTGAAACCAAGGGATGGTAATTGCATATGTTTAGCAAGGCTACAAGAGCAAACACTCACCGAAACTTTGTTACATCTTCACAGTTCAGCAGCACTACCTCTCAGGCTTGAGGTAGATGCAGTCTGGAATTAGGCTTTTACAGTCTAGAATATATTTCATCCAAAGCTTCACTTTAAATTAGCTGGAATTTGGGAAAATAAACTAAATTCAGACATCCACACAGCTGAGCCAGAGCCTCTTTCTTCAATATAAACTTGATGATAACCAAAGTTTATTAGATATTGAGCAATTCTCCACATTATCTGCTGCTCTGTGAAGCGCTATTCCTTAATTACTTCCAAATCTAGTTTCATCTAACACAAAGATGAAGTTCATAAAAGGGCGTAAAAAAATGAATTGTATAAGAGGTTTAAGAAAGAAAAAAACAAACAAGCAGTTTACAGAGTCAGAAACAAGCCAACCACTAAGAAACATGCATAATATCAGGAAGAAAAATAAATACTAGAACACTGTCAAACTACATATTAATTTCCTTTTGTATAAAAATAAAAGAAATTGTTGTTGTTACTGTTATATTTCTATTCTAGATAATAAGGAATCCTAGCAACTCCTCTAAGAGTTCTTCCTGATTTTCCAGCATCCTTACCTTTTATCAGTATAACAACTTTCACTGGAAATTCCACATCTACAGTGCTTTATTCCTCTAGTTTTCACTAATCAACTAGGTGTTTACACCACCTTTACCAAAGCACCCCATCAGATACTCAGAATTTCTATTATTTTTCAAGCACCTCCATCAGAATCTCTTCAAACACCTTTATTTCAGATCAGGTAATTTCCTCTCATAAGTGTTGCCTACTTTTTTTTATTCCTACACAGCAAACAACATACAACAGTATTTGAACAGATTTTCAAGTGAGGTCACCTAAGAAATCCCATCAAATTCATTTAGATTATCATTCATTACAACATATCACCTCTCCTAGCAAGTGCTAACATCAACCATTTCACTCAGTGAAAATACTGAACACCACAAAACCAGGAAAAGGCAATAATTAAAACACAGAAGATACTTGCAGATACACAAGACAGTTCTCTACTTTTACTTATTAAATGAGAAGCTAAACTCAAGTAAATCCACAGAACTCTAGAATGGAGTGCAGCTGCAGCAATCAGCTCTTTAACCCGCATTTAGGAGCCACAAAAACAGATTATATGTATATGTATGTACACATGAATGTTATCTCAAAGTTCTCAAGCATACCTTCAGCTCAGTTTCATCTTCACATATAGCACCAAGACACTATCTTCCTACCCACACCAGGAGCCCCACACAACAGCAACCTTGCAACATAGATCAAATCATAAGTTTAGGAAGTGACCCCACTAGAACAAAATATCTCTGGACCCTCATTAGAGAACAGCTGTGATATCTTCTCACTTTCCTTACATCTCTATTTAAGCAAAGCTCACAATCAATAATAAACAAACAAAGGTATAAAATCCCATTACCAATTTCCTCTTTAGCAATATCCTTTTCACTTCCATATTTTCCAACAGAAAAATCCTTCTGATCTCTCAGCTGTTTCACATCATCACTCACTTAGCCGGTGGTGTTCACCTGTGAGCAAGTGTAGGTATCTAAATTGCAGCTGAAAATGTTTTATAACTGAATATGCATGGTGGGTTTCTTTGTTTTCCTAAGTAGAATGCATTCCTGAATAAAATCACACACCAAACTACAGAAGTCAACTCTGTTATTTTCAATAAACTTACAGTTTTTATAAAAGCATACAAAAAAATGCCACAGAGCTTGTTTAGCATGACTAATTTTCTATACAATCCAAGTAATGGATGTGAGTTCCACTCCACTGCTTATTTTGGGTCTTTGTGCCTTGTATTAACAGCCATTTTGCAAGCACCCAAAGTAACTACAGCCCTCAAAATCAGCCTCAGTCTCAATCCTATCTAGAAAATTACACAGTACTCCAAGATTGCATCATTTTATTGACATCTGTAGGGCAAATAACCCCCAGGAATGGCACTCAAGGAAAATAGTGCAGAAGATAGTATAATTTTGGCAGGATTATGTAGATGGTATACAGACAACTAGCAAGAAGAAAGTGGCTCACCTTTTATGATGGTTGAGGCTCACTGTTAACTCCACACGGGAGGGATCTCCAAGAAGAGAACCTTCCCTAGTGGTGGTCAGCCCTCAAATGGGGTCTGGGAGACGTGGAGCCAGGCTCCACCCCTTCCAATCACACAGGTACATTGCCTTCACCTGTGTCCCTGCAGCTGACTCAGTATTTGCCTCAGGTGACCAATCAGTGGTTCAGGCCGTGATTCAACAGTTCCCATACAACATCTCACCTCACATTCCTTGCTGAGACCAATCCAAGCCCATTGTTTGGTCACCTGCACAAGGGGACCATCCAGGAGAGCAATTGCTTTGCATCAATCCTATGTTATACCCGTGCACCACCCCTCAACAAAATTATTCTCCATCAGTCAGTAGGAAACCCATTCTGGTTAGCTTGGCTGTTCATCAGTCACCACCTTTGTTTATATTCTGATTTGTTAAACTTATTATTACCATGCTGTATGATTTGTTTCATTAAATGAGATTTATTTACTCGAATGCAAGGCTCGGGTCAGTCTGATAAAATGCTCTTTAACATTCAGTATGCATGTAGTACTTTTACACATCCATTATATATTGTTACACATGAGAATAGACAATTTATTTCCCATCCTAGTATTTCTGTTTGAGGTTGCATTCAGCTCTGTAAAATGATCACTTAGTGCACTAAGTATGGTTTGATTAGATAGATGCGTACATTCATTCATATGCAATAAAAGCAATGAAATTTTTTTATCAAGTAAGTGTTGCCCATATTCATCATAAATATTTTGGTTGCCATAAAACTATCATGGGAAAAGGTTTATTTTATTACATTCTATCTCTGGTTTATTTATTGGAAGGGTCAAGGAGGATAAATAAAATGAAGAAAAGAAAAAGCAAAATCATGCTTCCATAAGCATTTTGCTAGAAAGGAATTGCTCATACACTACACCTCTGTAGGGGAAGAAATCAGGGAAGAGATGTGGAAAGCAATGAAAGAGCTCTCTGAAAGATGTGTGACCACACTACTGAGCAGAACCAGCAGAGCACCTACTCTGTGAGAAGCATTTCTGCTCCAAACACTACTGCCTAGGCCAGGACTCAAGCAGATGCACCCATAGGGTACAACATGCATTACCACAGAGATCCTGCCATAGAACAGCTTGCTGCTCTGACTGGGCAGGCCTGTTTGCTCATCAAACAGATGTAGAGATGTCAGCAGATGGCTGCATGATGTGCCCTGGGATATCCAGTCCTGGAGCCAGTGTGAGTGGACATCTCCACACTGGTCATTCAGAAACACTCAGGCACACACACCCTTTTCTTTTCTAGTTTTGTGTTGACACAAGTTTGTTTTCACACAGTTTGAAGTTTTTTTCATAAATCTTTGCTTAGCTCTATTCAAAAAATGGAAGAAAACAGTAATGAAACTGAAATAATTTGAAGTAGCATATTTAAAATAGGGTCACACAGCTGTATGATGTTCTTGTTAAATGGTACATGATTACATCACCATTCTTTCACAAATAAGCACAAAAGGTGAGTGAACATGTGAGCAAGTGAATGGCAGAAAACAAAATTGCGGTAAATAATTGTTGTTTGTGTAATTTAAGATGAACAATCATCACTTGCTCTTCTTTGGAGGCATCAGAAAACCCATGGTAGCTAGATTGTTGATGAAGGAAAAACGTAAGCATCATCTCTTAGATAAACAAATGCAATTATATAGGCTATACCACAAGATACAACCAGTCCACTTCATCCCAAATATATGTTTAACAATTCTTTTAAAATCCAGTAATTTGAAATTAAATATTTCAGTTTCAGCAACTACTAGGGTATTCTCAGCTATTCCCCATGCAAGACAGTATCTGTACCAAATACTAGGTTCCTTTATACTGTCACCTTCAAACACTTCCCATCAGCAGTTCCAGTGATAAGCAGTGGAATGATAATATCGTCATATCACTTTGGGAAAGCAGTGGAGAGAAATGTTTGGCTGAGGAATTACTGAATCTCAGGTAATGCTCTCCCATTCTAGCACTACAGTGGAGCAATCCAGCTCTCTAGTAATTTAATGTTCAGTTCTATGCTTAATTTGCTCTGCAGATGAGGAAGCTGCCCTAAGAAAATGTGATTTCCTTTCCTTTATTTCTGTTCTTGGCACTATCTTCATTCAACATGTAGCACTGTTTTGATACAATAGATAATATGTAAAAGCTAATACAATAAAAGCTACCCAGCATACGTAGACACAAGGAAGACGTCTGACACTACAAAAATTCTGTTCAATTTTCATTGGCTGCATTTCAAGTTCTTCACCAAAGTCCAATAATCCCTATCACGTTCTGGCTCCAGAAGTAGCAGCTTAAGTCCAAGTATCATAAGAACACCTGATTTTCTTGTTTGCCAATTTCTATCTTCAGAGTAATTTCTTCAAGTGGCATTTTAGCATAAAATCTATTACTTTGGCTGAAGAGGAAGGTTTCTTTTTCACCAGGAAGGATCTCCTTTCCAATATAATATATTAGCAAGGCTTGTTATGGGCAAAGTGCCCCACCACAGCATGGCAGATCTCCTGACGTGTTCAGATTGATTTCAAAATGTACATAAGGAGCACAGGAAACATTCCTTGGAAGAATGGTTTCTTTCATATAAAAATCAATCTCCAAGGAATTTAAAAAGGATATCTTCCTTCATAGTCTGTAAGTCTAATATATACATATATATTATTTGAACTACAATTCAAAGATGATATGCAGACAAATTAGGGTGGAGTTTTGTGTGTGTGTGTGTGTGTCTTGTTGTTATGTTCCTGTTTGTTTATTTGTTTTTGAAGAAACTATTTGTTTATGCCTTCTGTTTTTTAAATACTCTAGCAAAGACCATTTAAAGTGAGCTCTGTACTGTCACCTTTGTTCCACTGAATAATTTACTTGTAATAGATTCAGAAGTTAACAGCGACTGTATTACTAAAAATTATTTTGAAAAAAACATTGTAATAACATGCAAAGCCTCATTCCCTATGGGAATGTCCAGGCATTTACTGAATTTGAATTGGTGTCTGAATGCATAGGTGAAACAAAGAGGGCATCATTTCAGATGGGAAAAAATACATTTTTTCTTCTTTTTCAATTTTGACAGTTATATATTTGAGGGGAATAGACTGGGTTTGTACAAGGAGAGATTTACATAATTTAACTGAAAAAAAAAAAACGTATCAGATGGCTATAATCTTCATTCTTCAGTGAATGAAGTAAGTCAGCTGAAGAGGTGGGATGAGATTGTTTTACTAAGGAAAGTAAAGGTGATGGAAGAGGAGAGCAGAGGTAAAGTTGCAGTGTACTTCCAGGCACAAACAACTAAATGACAATTTGGGAAGAAAAATAATCACAGCTTTGTGTGTAATAAAAGACACTTTAATTAAATCAAATAATGTTTCTGATGTTGTATTTTTGTACTGTAAAAAAGAAGTTTCCTATGAGCAGCCCAGGTGAGTGGTCATGAATTGAACGCATAGCGCATTCTGTTATGTGGTGAGGAACAGAGGAAAACGAACAGTGATTGAACATCATCTTAATGTCATGTATTTGTCACTCTGCATGAATTAAAAAGCTACAGGGCCACCATATAGTATTTGCTGTCTCTGATTCATGATGTTAGTTGAGTTAGAATTACTAATGATGATGATGATGATATCTGTTGAACTTTTGAATAGGCAGTGATAATTTCAGTATTTTCATCTCGGAGCATCCTTAAAATAAATTTCTAGAAGATTTGATGTGCTCAACATAACCTTGGCCTGCTAAGACTGAACGCTTCCATCAGCAGCACCTAACAGCAATGATCTTATCATTATTTATGTATACAGCTAGATTTTTACTTTTATAGCTAAAGTCAGTGTCTGCAATGTCACTGGTGATAATGTATTACCATTTTTTATCTATGGAAATGAAAGGAAAATCACATAGGCTTAATAGGAAATATTATGGTAATCCCCATATATCAGTTAAGATAACTGTATTTCAGCAGGGCATAAATTGCCACAGGCTTCTTCTGTATTCAGACAACTCGAAGACTTAAAAGCAAATGCATATGTGTGCTTCCCTATTCTTGGTGTTCATCAACATAGTATAATTGTTGATTCAACCGGAGAAGAGGAAGGAGACATATGTGGGTCACAGGGAGTTCAGAATGATGGAAAGACACTGCTGTTAAGTGTCATAAGCAATGTCATCCAATCGTGTGATAATGATGGCTGTTGGATATTAATCTGTTGGTCATGCAGAAAAATCAAAGGAAAATAGCTGACTAAGCATTTTAATGCTATGCAGACAAGAGATTTTAGGATGATTGTCTTTGGTGTTCAGTTTATATTAATAGTGAAAAACTTGTGTATTTAACAAAAATAATAAAATATCTGCTATGCAAACCACCTCAAAATTATATAGACACATATACATATGAAATATGCTATGGTATTCTTATTTATTGCTTCAACTATGATAACAATATGTTTGGAAATCTTATTTTAATGAGGGAGAATGGCAGAGGATAATGTGCAGCGCACCCTTAACTCAAAGCTGCTGCAGACCACAGTACTGTATAACAGGGGAGGAGATGACATGGCTACATTACTGCTCTGGAGCTCTTCAGCTCTGGCTGCAGTGTAAGGTCATACTATGTGGCACACTGTATGAAATTCTGAACAAAACAAAGTTTGCTGCCTCAGCACATTTATCCACTCCATGGAAGTCAAGGTCAGAAGGAGAAGGGAGAACCTCAAGACAACCCTGGTGAATAATAACTCCAGCTGTCTACGAGCTGCTCCAAAGGAGCAGTGGTGGCCACAGGATGCCCATGCCATGACTGTGCTGCTCTAAACCTCACATTCCAGAGGAGTGCTGGGCATGAGGGTGGGAATGGCTATGCAGCATTATCCAACGGCCACAATTCTCTTTCCTTGTAATTTCATGCCTCTCAGGCATTTTCCCCATCTTTGTAATAAATTCCTGCATTTTGTAGTTGCCCTGCCAGTGTAGGAGCTGAGTTCCATATGTGGCATGGGGCAGGAGATGTGTGTTGCCATGGAAACCCATCACTGCACAGTTCTCTGCAAAAGTTTTGGTACAAGATTGGAGCAGTGTCCTCTAACTTTTATTATCAGCTGGTGACAACTGCAAGTGTTTATCCATTACATTTTCACTCTTTTCCCTTTTGTGTATTTGCTCATTTTCCAAGAAGCTGTAACAACTTCCATTCATAAAGGAAAAACAAATAACATACTTAAAAAAACAAATTTTAAGTATGAAGCTTTATAGGACCCAAGCCTATTCTCATTAAAAATAATTTCCAGGATTTGTTGTTGTTGTTTGGGGAGTTGGTTTTTTGTTGGTTTGTTTGTTTGTTTTCCTAAGAAGGAAGCTGATATGCAAAAGAGACAGAAATCCTTCGGGGTATCTTATTTATCAGCCTACCTCATTTAAAAACACAGCCTAACCAGTGTAACATAAAGAATCAGAGGATTCAGAGTTGTTCCACATTAATCTCCCTTTAGTTTACTTTTCAGGATCTTCTTTAGGTCACATAAGGCCTCTGCTGCAAGCCAGCTTAGATTGCTCACAGCAGAAAAAAATGATATGATAAGAGAGGAGGAGGGGTTAAATCCTGTTGTGAGGCCACTGCAAAATATATGATTTTCTTTTGCAACATAACATTGACATAATGAATGCATCCATGAAGTATGAATGACCTACAGAATCTGGACATATGCACATATGACAATGTTAGCCTATATGTGACATATGTATGATCGAATCTACAAAAATAGTTAATACACATAATGAAAAGACAAAACATTTTGATTACTTCTTTTGGCATTAATTTATAAACCTATTACCTTAAAGTCAAAGAGATTGTACATGTGTTTGAGTTCACTTCTGGATGTTTTTATTTTCTTCTTACTCCCTTCCTTTAGTTCTTCCACCTAGTTTTTTTGGTGAGCCCAAAAAGAGTGACTTGTTTAGTGTGCTTTGTGTTTCAAATACTGTCAGGCATAAGTGAATAATTCTTGTCTGACTTCACAGGTTTCAATTTTACAACTACAATGTTCAAGTCATTTGTTGACTCATATGTTTGTGCCCAAATACTATCCTGAATTGTCTTATATACAGCACACATATGTTGGACTGGACAGAAAAGAGGTAATAGCAGCAATCTGAATTATATAATTATGAAGAAATGTTGAAGGAACTGGGCTCGTTTAGCTTGGAGAAGAGAAGGCTCCAGGGAGATCTCACTGTGGCCTTCCAATACTTGGAGTATATAAACAGGAGAGGGAATGACTGTTTATATGGGTTGATAGTGATAGGACAAGAGGGAATGGTTTTAAACTAAGACAGAGGAGATTTAGGTTAGATATTAAGGGAAAGTTTATCACTCAGATGGTGGTGATGCTCTGGAACAGGCTGCCCAGGGAGGTTGTGGAAGCCCCATCCCTGGAGACATTCAAGGTAAGGCTGGGTGTGGCTCTGAGCAGCCTGGTCTAGTGGCTGGCGACTCTGCCCATGGCAGGGATGTTGAAGCCAGATGATCTTTGAGGTCATTTTCAACCCAGGCCATTTTATGATTCTGTGATAAAGAAGGAATACCGATTTATTCCAAAATGACTGCCTTAATAAAGTTGGATATCATCTACAAGTTATACATGGTGTTATTTTTTTCTACTAGGCAATTGCTGTAATACCCAAGACAGTGACTCAGCCAAAAGGAGAACTGATGCAGCTAACTTCTCCACAGAGCAAGGAGAACTGATGCAGCTAACTTCTCCACAGAGCAAACTGTCACAGGGTTGACTTGCAAGCCCTTCTTTACACTGAAGTTACTGCATCATGTCAGTGGTGATACTGAGATTCTGGTAAGAATACACGACAGGTTTTAATACCATTTATAAAAATTAAAACAATAAATAAATTGCTTAATTCCCAGCCTTAATGTGGCTTCGCACTGATGATGCATGTTTTAAGGCAGTTCCATGTGTGTTTATGCATGGAACGCATCCATTCTCAAGATATATATTGCTGATTGATGAGCCTCTTCTAGAGATGTCATTAAGATAACTAGTGATCTCTCCAGCTCCAATTGCTTCCGATACAGTGTGAGCTGACAGTTCTAACCAGGCCAGAGTATGTCAGCATTCTGAGAAGGCTGTGATGACTGCCTGTGTGTGGGAGACGTGATTGCTAGTGCTCAGATGCTGGCAAACCCGTGTAATGCCTGAACCACTGGTGGGCAGCCAGGCACTGCTGATAGGAAGAGCTGGTGGCACAAGTGGCACTTGCTGCTCACCTTTGTTCCAACTGAGAGAAGCAGAGCAGATGGCTGGGAAGGGACAGCATGAAAAGTAACTATCTGTAGGGTAACAAGTGATCTCCTTGGACTGAATGGGCACATCAGGCCAGCAGATCAGGATTCATGCTTTATCCTGGCCTTCTAGATATGAAGTTAATACTAAATATACCTTAAAAATAGATGAAATGGTACTCACAAGGCATCAGAAGAAGTAAAATCAACCATTTCCTTTCTATTTCCATGTAAGCAATGTTTCAATTACAAGACGATTATTTTGTGATTGTAAATGAGCAGAAGAATGCGTGAGACAGTGATTGACATGGCTATGAAGAGAAGTGTTTTCCGTTAAGTATTTTCTGTTAAGTATATCATCCTCTAGACCCTACTGCCTCCATTAATCTGATTTGCTCATTAATTTCTAAACCAAGAAGTTTTCCAAAAATTTCCATCCTATACTATTTTACAGGTGCCAGAAAATATTTACTTTCTCTATTCCTGCCATACAATCTCCTAAATCATAACTGGCTTGGTTTACTGGCTTGGCACACTTTACAATGCCAATTAACCTGTGTGACGACACAGTGGCAGTTTGCCTGATCACCACAGGGCCGCACACTGCTGTCCTTTTGGCTACGTGGGAGCTGAAGAGCACCACTGTTACAGTTTACTGTTGCACAGACATTACTTTGGCACCAGTGCTATGCTCATCCTTTCAGGATTTGTTAGCCTGCTGGTTTGTAGCCACCAACACAAAGATCTTCTCTATGATGGAGCATTGGCACAGGTTCATAAAGGTAGGCCCTATGAAGTCTAACTGAAGACACCAATGTGAGGGAAATCTTTAATGTTATTTAGCTAATGAGTAATCACTGTGGCTACGAGACAAGCTGGCTTTTCTGGAAAGCACTAGGAAAATGACAAAGATGCAGTAACACTATTTTCTCTCAGCTTTACTGAAAAAAGTTTCTCTTCAGATGAACTATTACAACTATCTTACTACTAAAACATACAAACAGGCAAAAGGGACAAATAAATAAATAAATAAAACTTAGTTTAGTGCAGTCAAATAGCTGGTGCCTTTGCTTGCATTAGACTGACCATCCAGCAATGCTACGTTGTACCAAAAAAGAAAAGAAATCGTACCACTCCTATGAAGGAGGGTTGGGGGAGCTGGGTTTGTTTAGCTTAGAGAAGAGAAGGCTTCAGGGAGACCTCATTGTGGCTCTTCAGTACTTGAAGGAAGCTTGTAAGCGGGATGGAAAGTGACTTATTACACAGTCTTAGAGCGACAGAAAACAAAGAGGAATGGCTTTAAACTAAAAGAGAAGAAATTTGGGTTAGCTGGTAGGAAAAAAAAAAAAGAAAATTTTTACTCCGAGGATGGTGAGGCACTGGAACAGGCTGCCCAGAGAAGCTATGGATGCCCCATTCCTGGAGGTGTTAAGACCAGGTTGGACGGGTCCCTGGGGGGTTGGCAACTCTGTCTATAGCAGGAAGGTTGGAGTAGATGATTCTATGATTCTACAATTTGATGTATCAAACTCTTTTCTCTATCTTTCACACCCTGGAAACACAATATTCTTGCAGGATCTTCAATCCAATATATGCTGTCCCGAGCATAAATGTCAAATTCACCAGCACTGTTAGCACTGACTCTTCCTGGAGTCAGTCAAATGTGTGTAGCCTTGAATAATAGTTAGTGGGATAAGGGGTATTTGTCAGTGAGCCTGGGCAACTGGAATCTGAGGATTTTTTGAATTTTTTTGTCATTAGTATGTTAAAATGTGGCATCATTATAGAGAAGATGGAGAAGGGATTGCCTAGTCTCACAGTTCAAGCTAGAAAAGTCACCTTTACAACATTCAGTATCCTTTCCTGGAAAATTTTGCAAGATATATAACACAACTTTCCTCCAGTCCACAGGTTTGTTTTGTGGATGGTGAACAAGCACAGAGAGATGTGAAACAATCAGGCCTTACAGCATTTTGGGATAAACATCACCACAACAATGTTCCTGGCTGACCACAGCCTGTACCTGGGGTTCCACTGTGGCCACTCTGGAGTCCTAACCAGCATTCATTTCTTCACACAGCCTCTCCTCTTTTCACATCCTCAATTACTGGGTAGATGACGAGTAGAAACTAAATGCAAAAAACAGATTTGACCTGGCATGCTCGTTTCTGGAGAGATTTCTCTTTGTAAAAAGAACTTCTGGCAGCAACAAATTTGGGGTCAGACTTCTTGAAAACTGGTGTAGAAAGGTAAGCACATACGGTACTTTCTAAATATTGTAACACAATTCCATTTTGTGTTCAGTCTCTGGCCTTTTATATAACAGAATAAACATGACTTTTCAAGCCTATTAGATAAAACATTAAGCTGAAGTGGCTTTTTTAAAGGTTTTTTTTTGTTTTTTGTTTTGTTTTGTTTTTTTTCCTTAGGCTATGCTGAAAAAAAAAAAGCACAGAAAACTGAGATTTTAATCTCCATGTGGTTATCCTGATAACTAATAAATCTAACCTTTCCAAGCAGACGTATGAAGTTAAGGGGACTAATTGATCATGTTGGCACAAAGGTGTTGTTCATTCTGCAAAGGCCAAGTTAATCCACATTGATGTGATTCAAATTAACCTTAATCAGCGACTAGGCTGACTGTGATTTCATTACTGGATATGCTACAATTAGACATCTCCTGTCTTTAAATGCCCCTCAGCTTTATTGCAGTGATTTTATTATTATTTTTTTAATAATAAACATCCATTTACACATCAGATGCTATTAGTGTAATTGGCTTTAAGATTGACTTTTTTGTGTAGTCACTTTTTGGTTCTGCTTATTCTGAAAAGGTCAAGTAATACAGATTGATGTGATCTAAATTAACCTCAGACAGTTACTTCTCAGAATGATATGCTGTCATGGTGGGAAGGATCAGATAGTTCCCTTTTCTTTTATTTTTATTTATTTATTTATTTATTTCCCTTCCAGATGCATAAATCATATGCATTTCATTCCTGGAGGCATCTGCAAAACACTTACAACCCTATAAATTATCTCCATAATAGAATTCAAAACCAGTTGACTGTTTATCAGAAAACTTTATCTTTTCCTATTCCAGCAAGGCAGGTATGCCTTCCTGTACAAAACAGACAGATTTCAAAACTGGGGTTTAAAAACCTGATCCAAAGCCCACTTTCTTCCTTTGGATTTCATACCTCACACAGGCAGCGTGAACACAATTTTGGACTACAAATTCATGCGTACTGTGCTTGACTGTGGCACAGAGCAAGAGTAGCAGGTTCCCTCATTTTGTTTGGGTTCTCAAGGAAAACAAGAGTGATTTCCTTACCTCTCCTCTTCTTCAATAATCTCAAGCTAAGAGTAATGCCTCTTAATGCTGTCATGATGAAATTGAAAGATACAATGAGTAAAACACTCGTGAAGGGCCACAGTAAAAATGAGACTGAAAGGTACTCATTTCTTCTGAGGGAGGGAATTCAATGCAGAAGGTGAGGGTGGCAAGCATCATCTACAGTGCTCTCTCAGTGGCAATGTCCCCAAAGACTTGAGGAGGCCATGTCAAGACACGTCTGGGGCCCCTCTGAAAGCTGTTTCTCTCATGCTCCCAACTGGGTATGAACTCTCAGGGCTCAGTGTGACACACTGGGGAAGGAAAGCGGGAAAGGAGGACAGTAAGCCAGGCAGGTCATCCCCCTGTCCTATATACCTCATGTCTTCTGTGGCTCTGGGCTTAAGCAGGACACAGATATATAGAAATTCAACTAAACATAGAGAATAACCACAACTGTCACATCATTTATTGATCAGAATAAATGTTTAATTTTGCATTTAGTTGAAGATTGCACTGCAATCAATAATTAATTTGACAGTTGTGGTTATTTTACATGACCAGTCACCTTTCTTCATGCAAGATGACCAGAAGTGTATCACTTCCTGACTCATCCTTGAACCTGCATCTGAAGAAGGCAGTGCAGTATGCTAATACTGGCAGTGCTGGTGTGACTTCAGAGCCATATCCTCCTCTGACAGCATCTGCTCACGTTATCAGACCCCACTCCCATTTACATCCTCAAATTTGAAATTCAGCTCTCTATAGTTTGTAAGGAGAGTGTTCTATGCCAGAAACAAATACAAGTAACATTGTTTAATCACATAGAATCCTCTCAAACATACTAGAATGTCTGCAAGGAGAAACAATTACACAGACAGAAGACCAAGTGGTTCTGACTTGTAAAGACATCTTAAAAAGGAAAAATGCTCATTGGATCTCCACTGCAGTGGAAAATCCAGACTCTTTCTCTGAATAATGCAACACCTTGAATAAAGAATTGTAAGAAGCTGCAATTACTCTGGGAGATATCCCTAAATCTTGCAGCTTCTGGGGCTGGAAAAACAGAGAGCAGAGGCAGCACTATCTTTCCAGTGTTTACACAACCCTACAGTTGCTCCCTTAATAAACCTTGATGGAAAGAAATATGAAAAACCTCCTTGTAATTCTTTGGAAAGGTTCAGCTCTGAACTTCATTTAGGATGCATTTGGTCCTGAAATTTTGACACACAGGAGGATCTCTCTTCTCTGTCTCCTCTTTGCCACTGTATTTCTTCAAGTGTGCAAAATCCGTAAGGTTATATTGATTTTTCCCGTGTTGCTCAGTTTGAAATAGGAAGGGTTGAGATAGACTCTAGGTGAACCAATCCGCCATATATACAGGGACAAACTTTTTTTGCTTGGGGTATCAATTACTTCACGGCTCAACTTATAAGCAATATTAGAGAAATAATAAGGCTACCTACCACAGAAAAGTTGATTGCCTTAGTGACCAATTGCATATGATAAACTTTACTTAAAATTGACATAATACTTGTAACATAAAAACTGACACTAATTATGAAAACAATCACAGTCAAAGCCAATTATGCTGGGGGTTTGTGAGTACAATCACAACTGCTATTTATGGTGACATAAATAATATAATGAGTCTATATGAAAGATTACATGCAGATGGTGAAGAAGATTATGCTTGGCAGAACTCAGAAAGAGGAGTAAATTGCAATCATTTTCTTTTATGCAAACTGCAGGAAGTAGTATTGCATCACTAAAAAATGAGCTGGAAGACTCAGGTAAAAGGCTGACCAGCTCTTTTCCTAGATGTCAAATAACATCTAAGATCACCATATGAAAAAAAATTCCTTTACTTATATGTGTGTGTGAATGTTTTTATGTAACTAAAAGTGTCATGCTTTCCAGTTTGGATAAAAATGGTATAAAAAATGGGTGAGCTTTTTTTGCATATATTTGGCCTTCTGGAAATATTAAATATTAGCATTCATTCAGAGGAAATTGTTTCAAAGTGGTTTAAATAACATTTAGAATTCATCTGGCAAAAGAAACTGAATCTTTGGTATAGGTGAATGACCAGAAATAGGCAGACTGAACAAATGGGAATGTGGCTTCATATTCATTATGATGTTATCAAGACTGATTTTTGCAATTAGGAGTTTTATTGCTCCTACTTACATTCTTGTCCCCCATTATAAACTGAGATTAATTTCACAACATCCGTTTATAAGCAAAAAGATGTGTAGAGTCAGTTATCATGCAAATACTTCTTCTGTCATTCCAGAGTGTCATTTGCAGACATTTATTTTTACAGGAACATAAAATGATCCCTAAGTAGTTTATTGCAAAGTGATAAATCATACTGTGGCTCTTCCTACTCTGGTTCTCTAAGTAAGCTACAGTACAACTTGAATAAGCCTGTTAATGGCTGTTATCAGTGGTTTCCTGTTACATTTTTTGGTTTATGACTTTGTGTGTAAATTTATCAAAATTAAGCTTGCACAGCCTAGAGTATTTCCCTTGTTGTCCTCCAACAGCTTTTACACCCTACTATCTTGCCTAGCAGCACTTCAAAAAAGCCAAGTAGAAAGAAGGTTTAAGTTTCACTTTAAAATACCCAGTTCAGCATGTCAGCTGAATGAAAACCTTGAAGGCTGCCAAGTTACCTTTGGAACACAATAGCTACACCAGAGATGAAACCTGGAGCTTTTCATTGAAGCTGAGCTACCTGCTAAGTACTCTTGACCATGGGTGTTCAAAACTCAGCCAAAAGCGTGGCTTATCTCCCTTCTGGTTGTACTGTACTCAACAAGCTCTGGGGATGCTTCAGAGTAACGTTTCATATTTAAACCTAAACTAGAAAAAGGGATCAGCCTTTGTAGAGAGGTGAACTAGATTTTCAAAACAACAAACTGATGACAAATAATATTCTGTTCAAGCACAAAAATCACAGGCAAATTTCACCAGAACCTCTTATAATAATACATCCTAGTCACTTATTAAGAGGTACGCAGGAGAAAATTAAGGAGATTACTATTACTCCCTGTAACTATTCCAGTCACAAGTGGTATTCCACCAGAGATGGTACTGAGGCCTGAGGTGCTTAATATATATATATATATATTTATGACCTGGACAAGGGGACTGAGTGCACCCTCAGTAAGTTTGTAAATGACAAGTTGGGAGGAAGTAGGTATGATGGCCCTGCAGAAGAATCTGGATAGTCTGGATAGCCTGGCTGAGGCCAGTGGGATGAAGTTCAGCAAGAAAAAATGCCAGGTCCTTCAACCCCATGCAACGCCACAGGCTTGGGGCAGAGTGGCTGGAAACAACATGTGGAAGAAATGGACCTGGGTGTGCTACTCAGTGCTTGGTTTAGCATGAGACAGCAGTGTGCCCAGGTAACCAAGCAGGCCAATGGTATCCTGGCTTATATCAGAAATAGTGTTGACAACAGGAGCAGGGAAATGACCACCCCTATGTACTCAGCATTAGTAGGGCTGCACCTCAAGTACAGTGTTCAGTTTCGGGTTCCTCAGTACAAGAAATATATCAAGGCCCTGAGACACGTCCAGAGAAGGCAGCATAGCTGGTGAGGGGCCTGGAGCACAAGCCGTGTGAGGAGCAGCTGAGGGAACTGAGATTGCTTACTCTGGAGAAGAGGAGGCTCAAGGGTGACCATATTACTCTCTACAATGACCTGAAAGGAGGATGTGGCAAAGTGGGGGTTGGCCTCTTCGCTATTGTGTCTAGTGATAGGACAAGAGGGAATGGCTTCAAGGTGTGTCAGGGAGATTCAGGTTGGATGCTAGGAAGAATTTATTCACTGAAGGAGCGTTCAGGTGCTGGAATGGGCTGCCCAGGGAGGTGGTGGAGTAACCATCCCTGGAGGTGTTCAAGAAACGTTTAGATGCTGTATGGAGGCACATGGTTTAGTAGGGAAACACTGGTGGTAGGTGGATGGTTGGACTGGATGATTTTGGAGGTCTTTTATAACCTTTCTATTCTCACCAGAGAAACACCAGAACTTCATACTTTCAATTTTATAATAAATGACTACAACTGACAGCAATCAGGTGAAACACTGTGACTAGTTATGAAATTAAGAAAATGTATTTTTCTTTTTTATTAAGTAAATAAGTGCACATGACACTTAGGAGAACACTTTATTATGTGAGTTCCTCTACAATGGTTATTTTTTATTATTTCTGGAGAAATACTTTTGAGACTACAGAAAAAAAGTAAGATGTCTGGTAAGGATTAGTTTAAAAAAAAAAATTATCTTCATTCGCAAATATTACCTATTATGAAGCTAAAAAGCCAGAACTGCTTCTAAAGACTCAAGGCTGGAAAAAATTGGAACCTCAGATATGGTTGTTGGACAAATTTGCATAAATGGCAAATATTCACCATACTAAAAACTGTTGCCATCTGCTGTCAGAGCGGATATGAGTCATTATCTTGATGAAGTAAAAATTTTTGAGAAAAAAAAAGAAAGCACCAGACAAATGTCATAAAGAAAATGACAAAAGATTTATTTCCCCAAGCACTAATATCTAACAGCCTTCAGAAAACTGGGGCCATTCCAAAGATTAAGGGAGTTACCAGCCTTTGAACATTTACAATGAACTTGAAGAATGGCTAGGAACAATAGACTGGTCAGTCTAATCCTTCTTCATAGGTAAAAATCATTATGGATCAGAGATTACAAGTAGAAGTATTGCCCATAAGCTGGGATTCAAAGAAAGTAGATATTGTCATTCTGTTCTCTTTGATGGATGGGACTATGGATCTGAGTAGCAAACTGGTATAGTGCATTTGATTTAGTGTTTACAAAGTGGTTTTCAGAAAAGGTTAACCTCATATGTAATTAATAATAAACAAAGATTTAACCGGAACTTCAAAGAACAAATTAAAAGAATCAATTACCAGTGTAGGTACAAATATTTGAAGTAGTCTCTAGTGAGATTACTAGTGTATGTACCTCCAGGCCAACACAATTTTCTGTCATGATCTTCAGGATATCTTCCCTTTTATCAAAAGCTGAGAATGTTGACTCAGCATATAGCATACAAACTTAGTAGAGGCAGCTCCTGTCAGTAAGTACGTAGAGAATATGTTCAGTTTCATCGCACATTTCAGCTACCACTGGGGTGAAGAAAACAGTTGATAAGTGCAACATGCAGCTTCTCCAGCTTCCAGAGATGGAGCCTTGCAAAAAGACACTTTAGAAGGACTAATGGCTCCATATGATCCAAACTTTATGAAATTTAGAGTCCATTTATTTATCTGAATAAAGTGTCTGAAACACACATTTGAAAAGAATTAAAAAAATAAAATAAAATAACCAACAACACATGAAAGTAGAATACATATGTCTGCCATTAGTTCCCTTATACTGGTAAGGTCATACTGCAGATGGCAGGAAACTCCAGATACTTTTGACATTCATTAATTTGGTTCTGAAAAAAACTTGAAAAGAACTTGGTGAATACTCTCTTCTCGGAAAAACAGGCTAGAAATCTGAAAAAAAAACCTAACTATAGTCTCAAAAGGGGATCATGTGAAGTATTGTCAATGGTTTACAGGCTGCTTCAGCCTGGTTCCATGACAACTGGGGCAGGGGACCCACACACCCATGCCCCAGGGAAGGGGAAGGGGGACAGGAAAAAGGAAAAAGGGAAAAGGGAGATGGGCATAAAAAGACATTGGCAACGACCTGAGGAGAAAAGCTAATTTACGAAATAAGATACTGGAATGCGAAATAACACAATATAATTGGGATTGAAGCTAATAAATGAAATAAAATGAGCAAGAGAGAGTGTCCAATAAGCCGAAGGCTTTATGCTAAATGCTCTTACCAAAAGTAAAGAGCCAGTGTCTCATGACACGCAAACAGTTTTTATTTTTCCCTCTGAGCAGAAAACAGAAAAATGAAAAGCAATGCAAAGTCCTCTGGGGTACGCAGTAATTCTTCTGAGACAGATGTACCCAGTGCTATTGATGATCCATGGAGCTGGAGCATTAACTCTTTAACTCTCTATGCACTACATGATGTTATGATGTAGAATATCAATACCAAAAATCATAAAACCGTGACAAGTATGCATTTTTTTTTTGTCTTTAATGAAAATTTTCAAACTTCCATAACTTGCTATCACAAGTTTATGAAAGACTTGACTGAACTGGTCTCATTCAAACCTTAGTCATAAGGAACAACACAAAGATTTATTATATATTTTGTTCACCTTTAAGACAAGCTAAATTCAACCATGTCACTTTTAATCTTAGGAAAGGAAAAGACCTAAAGCCTCACACCCTGTAAGTTATACTAAATTCTCATTAGGGTTTTGATGACATTTGTCTTCCCAAACTCATATCCTTGGACACACTGTCCGATTTTAAATCTAATCGTATTGCAAGAAATGGATTAAAGATTTAGTCATGATTTACAAAACAGTTTTTTAACTGCTTTGTATGCAATATAACGATTACATATCTTATACATACATATATGCTTGCATTTATGTATGCAGAAAATGAAATATTTGAGAGTGATTAGTGAAGGCCAGTACTCCATTGTAGCCACTCTGAATTTCTATAATCAAACTATCATCATGTAGCTAGATTCCTCTTTGAATGTTCAAGTAAAAAAACTATGCAGTTTCTCAGTTCTGAAACATTTTCAGATGAGTTCCTTATGTCTAGAAATGGCTGTCTTCAACATACTTATTTTAACCTTTCAGTAAAAACTGCTTAAAGATACAGCTCCAACTGAAAGTCTGACCACAATAATCTTGTCCGTTAACTTAAGAAGAAACTCTCACATGTTTATCACTAGGTTCAGGTAAGAACTGTATCAAATACACGGGAGCTCTCTGGCTGCATTCCTGACAAATCTTCCTTTCTTTTTGTAGATTCTCTTCTCCCTCCCTTTACCTCTTAACTTCTCAGAATTGTGGATGTAAATACTCATATTCCATCTACTCCTATCTAAATTTATTTAGGTAGCCAAAGCCTTCATTTACTCTGGTACTTAATCCGCACCAATTTCTTAACAGCTTCTTCTCTAGATATCCTATCTGATTGAAATTAAATATGCATTCAGTCAAGATATACACATTTTTCTTTGCTTATAACAAAATCAATACATTAAATAATTCATAAAGATTTTAACCAATATTTCAATCTAATTAAATAAGTATTGTGTATGTTTTATTAGTTGGTATTCAGTTTGACTAGCATTGTTTTATTTAACTTCATCTTAGAGACATGATTCATTTAGTTTGTTTCCATATTATTATTTACGTCTGCATTTATTTATAAACAGTAGATCTATATAAGCCCTGTAGGATGGGGACTAGGATAGAGCTTAGGTAAATGTAGAACATTTTTTTCTTAAAGCTCTCTAACCTACTTTTTTTTTTCTTCCTAAAATCATGGTAATTTAAAAAAAAAAAAATCTAGGTCACTTTTTTTTGTTTAGTGTTACACTGGAAATGTTAAACATTTCTACTTCACTCAGTAGAACTGTATGTTAAATACTTGGAATAAATAGAGGCCATACAATCTGACCTTAAGTGATTTAGCAACGAATGCAATTGTGGTGGGGCTTGGGGGTGAGGGGGGATGAAGTTGCAACAATTCTGCAGAAAACTCCTGTGAGGCAGTGTATAAAGAATTAAGACAGTAATTCTTCCTTCTTCCATTTACTTCAGGTGTTCATCCAAAAAGCTAAGAGATTCATGATATATTAACACTCTTACAGATCCTTCCTCTACTATTTTCTAGAGGTTGATGTATGCTTTTTCAAAATAATAAGCATAAGTACCTTACAACAGAGAAACATTCATTGGAGGGGAAAAGATGATACCCTAACAGATGCAATTTCTTTCTGATCTCCCCTTACCCTAAAAGTAATGGGTCATATACTAGAATCAAATAACAGTATCTCTTTAACTACTGAATTTTATAAAGGGGATTGCCAGGGGCTGAAAACTATAACCACAGCAATATCGCTCTACATTAAGTCCTGTTTTCCTCTTCTATCCATTCAGCTCCTGGCCACTGTTAGAGCTCAGGCTCTGGCTTAGATGGTTGCCTGGACCCACTTGGGACAATATGTTTGTTTTCTTGTTCCCAGTGCTTCAGAGCATAATGCAAGCTTGAACAATTACAAGTTCCAGATATCCCTGTCCAAAAATCTCTTTTGCTCAAAATAAGAGCAAAAGCCCAAAAGACAAGTGAACTCTGGCAACAGCATCTCTTCAAGAGGCAAATTCCCAAATAAGAATGAAAATTAATCAAAGTTCTGATGTTACCTAATAACACTGCTGTCATTGAGAATGATTTTTATTGTCCCTAATGAGCATTTTATAGATATTCATGTTTGAGTAGTGTCTGAACCTTTCAAAATAAGAACCAATGTTTTCCCTGGAGAAGAAGCATGATGCTGCATGCAATCTGTCAGTGTGTCAGGGCTTTTCATACTCCTACACTGTAGTAACAGATGATCAAATCCTCTTCTATGTTTCATGAATTGAAGGTGTAAGTCAATTTAGCCATTAAATACGTCAACATTCCTCTTATCTATCAGTTACTTTGATTTTATAGATAAAGGTATAACTTCTACTGCAAGTAATTAAAAAGGAATAATTTATTTCACGATGTAGTTTGTATCACAGTCTGCTTCAAGCCTAAAATGAGGGCAACCACTAACTATAATTTTTGTTTTTCTAGTCTATTCTCTAAAAAGAGGAAAGTGATTTGTCTTTGATTTTTCATTTTCATAACAAGAATTATTCAGTATTCCATATATTTATATACAGCTAGTCTTGAAAAAAGACTGCCCTTTTTCCACTGCTATCATGGATATATTAAGTGGCAGATAGCCTCCTCTCTTATCTGTTTTAATACTGAAGAATGAGAAGACCCCCTCTCCTCCCAGAGTTCTCTCAAAACACAGTTTATTTTATCAAAAAGGATGCTTCCACTGACAAAGATTAAAAGAAGAATTGAATGCTCTTCATACCAGTAATACTAACAGCAATCTCCTAATCTTTATCTTTTTCTTGCCTTGTATCTATTTCCTTTCCTATAAGCCACTGGTCTGATCATTGTTGTTGTCTTTGAGCATCATTTTAAAATACCTAAATGCAGCACTGTGTCTATCCATAGGATTTCTGTATATTTCTTTTGCCAGTCAGCCATCAAGCAACATTTGTTTACAGCACAACTTTGTCTTCACTTTGTCTTCACATTCTCACTCAGCATTCCCAGAAAATTCTAGACAGGAAAAATGCGGATATATATGCTCAGATAGGAGCATGTGTTTAATTTGTACTCTGCAATATACATATACATATATTTTAAAGTTTAACAGGAAAAAATACTATGTACTAATATGACAACATAGCAGTATACCCATATATGGCAGTACACTTTAAGGTGCCTGGTTTTGGATCTGCACTTATTGGATCTTCTGTTCATGATTCTGTGCAGACTGTAGACAGCAATGTGCTTCCTGCTGCTTTTTGCTGTGGAATGCTGGCTTTGTGATATTCCTTGCATGGTCTAATCACCATTTACCCATCCTGCAGCAAGTCATCATTTAAAAATGTCCTGCCAAACACACTGACACCTAATTTACTATATGTTGTTATTTAAATCGAGAAAGTGCATAGAAAGATAGGAGTGTTAAGTCAGACCTCAGGACACTGTAAAGATGTGTGAGCACTCCCTCAGCTGAGCCAGGTTGGAGAGGAACAGCCTGAGAACAGCACTATGTACAGGCACTATCAGTTGGATGCCCACCAAGAGAGAGTTCAATTGATAAATGAACAGTCCTCCCTCTTCTTTACATTTTTAATCTCTGAAACGCAAGCCAAATTTCTTAAATGGAGTGTACGACAGTGGGTTTACCTATATGCTTGGTAGAAGTAAGACTTGCAACTGCAATTCTTAGCTAAAAGAAAAAAAGACTTAAAAAAGGAACCCACCTAGTATGTGACAGTAGACTTATAAAAATGCAGAAGGGTACTTTCATTCAGGAGTTTCTCTCAAGGAAGAAACATAATAGCCTCCCTGAATGTCTAAATGTGTGCAGTCATACTACAACTTTCTCAGATCTCGCAGTATACATTCTTCCTAATGGTCAGCAGGAATTTTGGGATTGTTTTGCATATTTGAATCACAGTGTGGAGGGAGGGCAGCTTTGATAAAAGTCGGAGTATTTTCATTTTGTAAAGGAACCATTTCCAAATCAAAAAGCATTAGATCTTTAAAGCAGCTAACTAATATAATTAATAAGCTTTTACTCCTCCCAGAAAATTCTGAGTAACACATTCTGGAGAAACAGTCTCTTTTAAGGCAACCAAGTTTGTTGACATTATTGTGGGCCTCCAGCTTCCTGTTGCATCCTGAATATTTTTCCCTGTTCCCCACACAATGAATTTGTTTCCAAAAGAGAAACACCTGTGTCACACACCTCAAAATTATACACGATTTTTCACCTCACTGGGCCTGCATCATTCACTAATTGGTACTTAAGAGACTGCTATTGTGCTTTCTGACTGTCTTCTATGCACAGTCAGCTGGAGTTTAAAATAAATCCTTTTAAGTTTTTTTAGGCATGGATGATTACTTTCTCATTTTTAGTTCTAAACACACTGGTTGTGGCTCAACTTATTTTCTGTCTTTTTATCCTTCCTGATTTCTACATCTTTCCACTTATTCTCCTCCCACCTCCTACTGGGAATCCCAACTCATTGGCCAGAATTCAGCAAAAATAATAAATCTCAGGTAAGATCTCCAACAAAAAATCTTTGCCCAAGTGTGCGACTGGTTGCTTGGAGCCATGCCCAGGAGGAACTCAAAGCATGCTGTGGTGCCACCCCACTGCAAGGCAGCACACACTGGAAAGCTCATATCCAGGGCACCCCGCAATAGCTCCTCATTGGGATCCCCATAGACTGCAACTCCTGCAAGGAGGGGAGGTTCCAGAGTGGGGCCAGACAGCAGCAGCTCATCCTCTCTATTCCCCAGGGTGATTCCATGGGGAAACATTGATTACAAACGTCCACTGTGGCTGCCTGTTTCAGTTAATATTGTCACAGTCCTAAGTCAGCCAGGGCAGGGGGTGCAAGGATGTGTTAAAGATTGCATAAGCAATTCTGCTCAGATGCTGATGCTCAGAAATGTGTCTGGAGACAAACACGATTTATTGGCCCGTGTTAAAATGATGTACTATCCATCACACACAAATATTCTGATGTTCTTATGTACAAGAGGGGATGGTCAGCCACAAATAAGTCCACTTTCAGTCTATGTGAGCTCCAAAAATACCATTTTCTCCAGGCCTGCCAAAATTATTGTTTAGGTATATACACAACAAGGAACCTTATAAATGTGTGGTTTAACCTTAAGACTTATTCTGACTGTAGCTATGTCAGTTTCTTCCAATTATACATAAAGACCTCTTTGAAACAATAAAACAGAAATTCAAATGTTTGCACAAGGAGCTTGACTGGAGTTCTTGAAAGATGTGGTAGCTGTAGTTTTCTGGAATTAAGTGAGAGGTGATCAGAAGGCAAGAAGAGTATACTGCACAGTACAGACCACATACCCAATGTGGCACTGATCTTTGATGGAAAATTGAGAAGAAAGCAGAATGCACATGAATAATGCACTGTAGTTCACATCCACAAAGGCCCTAAGTTAAAGAGTATACTGGCAACTTTAGCAATGGCATTTCCTAAACTGTGTTTTTATCTTTTTTTTTTTAATCTTTTTTCTTTTTTTTTAAAGCCACTATTTCTTCTTTCTAAGTATAACTACAAATCATTTTGATTTTGCATTACAATATACTGATTACTCTGAAATCCTTGATGGGTTCTGTGAGTTCACTCTGATTCTTTGTACCTACCTAAAAGTAGCAGACCTGAATAAGTCTCTTTTAACCTGCAAAGAGCAACTGAAAGTGTCTGAGAACAAATAAAGCAGATTAAATGTACTTCGAACGCACTATGATT
This sequence comes from Odontophorus gujanensis, assembly GCA_013399175.1. Lineage (NCBI taxonomy): Eukaryota > Metazoa > Chordata > Aves > Galliformes > Odontophoridae > Odontophorus > Odontophorus gujanensis. The sequence goes on along the minus strand of VXAB01008335.1, from coordinate 56,433 downwards.
ACAGGTGCTGTGAATCAAAATGCCTCTGCTAAGGACAGCAGCAGTTTACGGGTACAGAACTGAAAAAGAGCATTGCAGACCTTATAGTCAACACAGCTGGGAGGCTTTGTGGAAGAGTACTTGTGTTGTTCCACACTCCTTCTGCCTTAGCACCTAATTCCTGGTGTCATTCAGCTGAAGAAACTCGCAGCAGTTCACTGGGAAGGCAAGAAGAAAAAAAGGCTTCTTTTCCTTGCCATCTTGATTGACATTTGCATGTAAAAGCTTGAGTGCCTGCCCTAACAGCAGTAAAATGAAACAACAGAAAGCACATAAAATATGGCCAATCAAAATTCACTGCACATCTGAGATGAATTTCAATCCCAGGGTTAGGTTGCAGATGTTCAAGTTTGAGGTGGGTTATTTTAGCTTCATCAAAACAAGCTTGTGCCTGTTTTCATATTACAAAGGCCACTTGGAAGCATAGAAGGAAAGAAGAACTTTAAGAAGCTATTTACATAGTGAAAAAGGAACAGACACAACGTAAGAAGTAACGTGCACCATACTGAGCCCTCAAAATATACTCTTTGAAACTGCAGCTCTGCGTGGTTATATCATCTTGGCAGCTGAAGGAATACTCCATGTAACAATCCATATTAGGAAAACTGTAAAAATTAGTAATGGCTCTTTTTATAGCTTTCATTTTTCTGGGGTTAGTGCTCTCTAGCCACAGTTGGAACCACCACATTTCCGAGATCAAACCAGAATTCTTGATTATGGAGATTCCAAAAAGCTTTATTAGCCCTCAGATACCATGAGCTGTTGTGTTTAAATCCAAATATGATTATCTGTTCTCTGGACAACCTTTTATGGGTACTAAGACAGTGTGTTTTAAAAAAGCTCTATGTAGCAGGTTTTTACTACGTAACGATTTCATTGACAGGTGAGCGGATACGAAGGGGAATAACTGCTCTTAGTAATAGTACAACACCTTTTAAGGGAAATAAATTCATTTAAATCCTGTACTTAAAATTTTAAGATCTATGCAAAGTTTTCTACTTTAAACTGTGTTTTTCATGCTCTCTGGTTCTGCCACGAAATAGAAGGAAAAGTACAGTTAAACTCTTCACACTGACAATACATCCACCGTTACATGACTGAACTGATGTGATTGATACGAATATAGATTTTCATGTTTATGCTGGTAGATTACTGGTTTAAATATATCAGGCAACTGTGATCAAAGAAGTGGGAGGTGGAAGAGCTGAGGATAAAGTTACCAATGTGTTTCACAGTGTATCATAAAGTAGCTGTAACATGGGATTAGACAAAGTAGTCTGGAACATGGTGTGTCTGTAATAAGTGAGCTGAAGACAAAACAGCAAGACTGGTAATGCAGTGATCTCCTTGAAGAGCAGGTATACAAGCCAAGAACCATATCCATTACTAAAGACCCCTGAGTTTACGGTTTAAGTAAGTGATGATGATTACTCTTCAGGTACTGTAGGGCAGATAATTCAAAAGGATGGAATTCAGAGGAGATATCGCAGAGGACGGTATATTTCCGTAAGGCTTTATATAGATGGCACACAGACTACTGATAAGTAAAGGGTGGCTCACCTTTTACGATGGTTAAGGCTCACTGATGACTCCACATGGGAAGGATCTCCAAGAAGAGATCCTTTCCTGGTGGTGGTCAGCCCTTAAATGGGGTCTGGGAGAGGTGGAGCCAGACTCCACCCCTTCCAATCACACAGGTACATTGCCTTCACCTGTGCCCCTGCAGCTGACTCAGTGCTCACCTCAGGTGATCAATTAGTGGTTCAGGCCGTAATCCAACAGTTCCCATACACATACATTTTACTGACACTATCACCTACACATCCCCTCCAGGCAAACACAGACAACCATCAATCCGCTTAATTATCACAAATTGAGAAAGAATGAATTCCCAAGCCCTCACCCTTTTTGCGTGGTGTCCTTGCTAAGAACACTGCTACCAGCTGTGTTGTGCAGTGAAAAGTCACCATCCACCCTGGTTTTATAGAAATGCAGGTGCCCACTGTGACAGTAAGAAACAGGTAATTCCCAGTATAACTAGTTGGGAGCTGGAAAAGAACCACTTCCTTTCAGTAGACGCAGACAGGGGACAGAAAATCTTTTGGCTGCTTTGAAAAATCCATCTTTCTCTCAGTTGTCTTTCTCTGAACATGAGCATACACATCCTTCAAGGAAGAATTGAGCCTAGATTTCAAACACAGTGATGCACAATTCCTTGTGTATTCAAGGAGCCTGATGAGCTACCACAAGTGTGCTGGAAGAAGAAGTGACTGAGTTTGCCAAACCAACCCACTAGTCAGTTCAGGATGGATTCCATGATGTTTGAATGAAACACTGATGTTTCCTCAAAGAGAATCTACCTGATAATGTTTATGCAAGTGTACTGTTCAGAGACCCTTCAGAGCTAGAAGCCTGCTCCATTATTTCAAGACACAAGCTTAGCAGACCACAATGGCTACAACTGGCTCAGGCCAGATGTGCTTAGAGATACATTTCACCACAGTTTCACTGTTATCTAAACACATTAGAAATAATTAACATTAACTTGACAGTTAATTTAAAAACCTTACAGCCAGCTCCTTAAGTACAGTAAGTGCAAACAATGGATTACTCTTCCAGGCAGCATGTGCAGTTTGCATGGCTGCACATTTGCCCTCAGACATCACATTCTATAAAGACCCAACAAAAACAAATGTTGATGTTATGCCTTGTAGCTGCCATTTAAATAATCTGGAAAAAGTGTTTTCTGTGTCTCCAGAATACACATCTGAGTGCCTACAAACCAGTTCACCCCATCTTTTGCTTCCTCATGAAGCAAATAATTGTCTTTAAGATAAAATGATTTGCAAATATAATTGCAATAAACCCAAATAAATAAATAGCAGATATTTTACATTTACACTTTAAAGAATACAACCTAGGCTCCACAACTTAATAAATGCATGCAAAAAACAAACAAAAAAAAAGGCAGCCTGTAGCAGCCTATTTTGAAAGAAGTATTTGGTACCATCAGAAAGAAAAATAGTTTACTCAGTTTATTCTCAACCCCCCCCCCCACACACACACACACACAAAATACTGTTTTATTTATTTATTTTTTCCTTTGTACTGCTTTTAGAGTATTTTATGACCCTGATTTACAGTGAAGCCCATAAAAGCCCATTTCCCTTATAGTTTCGTTAAGGAAAAAGGTGGGAGGGAGGATGAAAGTACAGTTATCCAATATTATTATTGAGGGAAAAAGTGGTTTCTGTGGGGCCACAAAGCCACTAGGACAGTAAGATTTCACATGATCAAGCAATCAGAGTAGGATCATCCCTCTGAGGGTGACAGTTTGGCCTTTCCAGGATAACGCACCATTGGAAGAGAAAATCTAAATGAAAGAAATATCACATGCAGAAATACAACAGCAGAACTTAGAAGAAAAGTTTTAGACTAGTCTTCACAAAGGTGACACTGAAAAGCTTCAGTGTATAAATGCTTTTCTTTCAGTGTTTAAGTGTTGGCTGTTTCTATAGCATGATTATTTGTATAATTGCTTCGTGTACCTGGTACTAATTCATCTTCATAGCATATTGACCTTGTATCACTTTAAACTTTGCACAGCCATTAAAAGATTATGATGCCACTTTGTAAATCAGCTTTCCATCAGATTTTTTCCTTCCAAGCAGGCTTTTGTTTTTCATTATTTGTGCCTCAAGGTATTTCTGTCTATTTGTCCCTCTGTCCAAATACACTAAGGGCTTCCCAGTCTTGCTGTTGTTTTCACTGCCTAAAAACAGGTGTAGAAGAATAGTAAATCCAAGCCAACAGCAACATTCAAGACCAATTTTCATCCAAAGGCAGAACATATTTTCCAATTGTTGAACATCAGTTTGAAGACTGCAGGAATATGTTAAAATCTGAACACTCTAGAGACAAATGTCAGTGCCAGAACTCCTCTCCTACGCAAAAGCAAATCTGTACTTTTAAAGTCTGAAGAATTTTGACATTTTCACTTTTTCTTTAAATTCTATTTCCAAGCACTGTTTTTCCCCTGCAGTAAAAGAAAAAAAAAAAAAGACCTCTGGAAAGTAAATGCACAATTTTGTTACTCTTCTGGCAGCATCCTGCATTTATTTTATAGTCCAATTTGAAAACAAAACAAATTGAAACAAAACAGGAACAGTTCTTGCTTACACAGCCCTTCTTTTTGCCTTGCCTCCTTACCAGTCTCTCCAGCTCCTGCACTGCCATACTATATAACCATCTGTAGGTCCCATCTACAGTGAAGAAAGCCTTTTTTTTGAGCCTGATTTTTATCTGGATCAGCTCTTCACTCCATTTCTCAAATGGTCCATGAATAGAAAGAAACTGAAGTAGAAATGTGGGATTTCAAAAAAGTGGCTGGTGAAGACATTTTTCTGTGTCCTTCCCACTAAATGAAATGTTCAGAAAAATGCAGGTTTTCCAATTTTTTTTTTCAGCTATTCTAATACATTACAAATGCTACTATATAAAATTATTTGATTGACATGATATGCTTCTTTGAGTGCTGCAGATAACACAAATGAGAAAAGCAGTAAAATTATCTCATTACAAGCTGATCTATGGTCAGTATAACTTTCGTAGCGTTCACATGGATCAACATTATTATTTGCTGCTTTCTACTGCATGAACTCGAATGGAAGTAAAAGGCAAAGATCATAAAGCAGCAGTATTACTATTTTAAGACATATTTCTCCTGACACCCCAAAAGAATGATGAAACATTGAGACATTTGTGAAAGAACTGTTTCATGTTGCAATAGGAGAATGTTAGAAACAGGATATGATTTGGATAATTTAACAGTTGCCAAATAAGATGATTAAAAATATATTCATTTGAAGACAGTTCTAGTTCAAGTTTCTAAATGTATTTATCCTTGCTTTTAGCTTCTCACATATGACATCTCTTTGGGCCAAGAGGAGGAGATTTTAGTGACAATCAGTTAGTCCCAAATGGTGTGAAATATGAGATAGAGATATCTTGTAATAGTCGGTAATGCTAACTGTAAAAATATGAGCTGTAAAATTTAATCTTAAATTACTTTATACTGCTAATGTTTAAGCCAATTTATTACAGCTGCACAGTTCTGGCACAGAACACCTTGTTACGCTGAGCCATTAACTCCTCACTCTCTTAGTCATATATCCAGAAGGATATGCACCAACCATCCTCAAAAAGGAGATGTGGCTAAAAAAAGTGCAGAGAGCTCTATTTGTTCTCATCAAAGTGAACACTTACTAAGTCCTACTTAATTGAAGTTGAGAAGAAACTCTGACTTGTATCTCTATAGGGATTATTCTATCTTTCTATCTGAAAGACAAGGAAAGCACATTAGACTTAAGTAAAAGGATGTCACTAATGGTACAATTACTTTAATTAATGGTGCTACAGATTAAGTGGATGAATTCATGTTCCAAAAAATACAGCCATTCCTCTAGTGGTGATGGTCTTGTGCTTGAGGCATGAGATTTGCAGCAGAAATCTAAAGCCCCTCTACTGGTGATGATCTAACAGATGCCCTGCTCAAGAAGAAAAGGAGAGCCAACATATCCCCATCACCCACACTCTAAGGGTTCTTCTATAGCAGAATAAAGGGGAAAAAAATGATGGCTTGAACCCATTTTGTGTAAAAATGACATGGAAAAGACTCCTTAATGAGAGCTCAGCAAAACCATGATAGAAAACGCTGGATCACTATTTTGAACTGAAGAATAAGTAAAGACATGGAACTTAACAGAAAATGAGATAAAGGAGAACTTCAAAATTAGTTCAAATGGAATTACCTGGAGTAGCTTGTCACATGCTGCAAGATTTGAGATCAGCAGCTCCTTAAAACAAATGAAATGTCACGGGGTAAACTATTTAATTTCAGTAAAATATTTAATATAACAAGAACTTGTTCTATAAATGGAAAAGATGGGGATTAGTACAGGAAATATCAAATGCCAAAGGACCTCACTAGAGAACAGATGATGACAGGTCATCATGAACAAACAGCTGTACTGGAACGAGATCAATAGCTGACTTCTCCAAATTTTCTTTTAGGATCAATCTTATTTAATAATTTTACAGCTAAACTTGGCACAAAAATGTTGGATACTAAAAGCATTTCTTCATAATAAAATGTTGAACTGAATCGATAACAGCGTGGGATATGGAGATGTAATGGAGGAAAACATAGATGGCATTGAGGGTGGGGCACAGGTACGAGATGAAACTACATATTATGAAGTGCAAGCTTTTACATGCTACTAACAGTAACTTGTTTCTATTTTCATTTCTAATGGAACAGAAAAATAAAAGTATAGTAGTGTATCACAGGGAAATTTAAGATTTTCTGTTTAGGACTGATTTTTAGGCACTGTGCAGTGTAGTCATGCAAAAGACAAATGCAAATATGAATCACACAAGGTATTTCCAGCAGAAATTGACAAATACAGCCACTTAAAGGATGAGACTTTGAATCTTAATATTGCTCATACTTCTGAGCCATGGTTACAGCTAAAAAGAGTTTATCTTAGATGAGGAGGACTGCAGAAGTGACCAAAGGATTACAGAGTGCATCTTAAAACAAGAGTCTTGGTGCTTCTCTTGGCTAAAAGGGAATTAAGTTGGCTTACTGCTATCTTAAGAGAGAAGGACTAGTGGGTGGAGCATTTATACATAATGAAGAAATAAAATAAGGTCCAAACAGATGAGCACAAATTGACTGAGACGGAAATTAGAAGGCAGATTTTAGTTTTTAGGGATGGGAGAAATGATGGCTAAGTCTCTGCAGCACTCAGTAACTGCACACACACACACATATACATATATATCTATGAGAGAGCACAGCAAAAATCCCAGAAACTTCAATGCCACAAAGCAGCTGATCAAATCTCTACACCATTCAAAGAAGTGTAAATGGGTAACATAAGCAGTGACATTGTCTCTTTTATAAATCAATAAATCTTTTCACTAAGTATGTGGAGATCTATCAGTCAGTCTGATGAAGATTAACTCTGGTCCTTTATTTTAATACCTCTGATACTTCATTTTAAAAATAAATTGTCTTACCTGGAGCACATTCTTGTGTTGCTATTTATGATTAACTCCTATTTCTATCAACAAAAAACTCCATCCATGATGAAATTTCAGATCTCTTTAAACTCCTTTGTTTCCTCCCCTTCCACCCCTCCTCATGCCATGTATGGGAAGTAAAAATATTTTTGAAGCGTTGACTCCCTGTTATAAATTAATTCATACCAAATATAGCCACAGACAGCCAGAAAGCATTCTGTTCTCAGAAAACAATGATGGCAGAAGAATAAATGGAACCCATCCATTTACTTTTGTTTCAGCTCATGATTTCAGAGTGAGATAGATCAGAATGTCAGAAATACAGAGAAGCATTCTGCCCCTAGTTTTCTGTCTGCTGCTTACAAACCCTGACAAAATGGTTTTGACTCACAGGTCACCTCTCTAGTGAAAAACTTGCTGCAGCTCAAATGAACAACAAATTAACTGGCTTTAATTTATAGCTAGTATGAAATGTGTTGTTATTTAGCAGAGGAAGGGGATAAACCCAAGTACAGAATTGAAAGTACAACAGAAAATGTATTTTAGTATCTCATAATAATGTTTAGCAGATAATTGCAGTCATCCAAAGAGACCTTACTTTTACTCTTCAGTTCTTTACAAGCAGTTAGAGACTGTCCATGGATTTCTAACAGCTCTACCAATTGTCTAATAATAACCAGCCTACAGAAATGTTAAAAAGGCAGTCTGAGTCATCCAGTAGCCTTTGTAACTTGTGTGGATGAGCTACAGTATCCTTGATCCTGTGCCTATTATTCTGCCCTTTCTTGATAGTATTACTAGTCACTGAAGCTTTTTTTTTTCTAATGAACTGAAGAATTTAGTCCGCAGGAGCATTGTACTATGGTTCATAATTGAGATGCTTCCCCATACTTTATATTTTGATCATGCTTAGCTACACAAGGGCAATAGTCAAGTTAGCTTAATAATAGCCAGAAGAAATGCCTCTAATCCAATTGGTCACAGGGCACATATCACCAAAACCAATTTCTTTATAATTAAAAGGTGCTTGCAGGCACAGTGAAAGCTTGGAAGTTGCCCAGGGATTTTGGGGGAAGTGTGGGGATTTTTTTCTCATAGACAGCAACCACACTGAAGCAATTTCTGAAACACACTGATAAGCTTTGCCTTTGAATTTACATTAAAAAGCTCAATAGTCACTACCTGTGAGAACAGCTCATGCTTCTAAACTGACTTGTTTCCAGTAGAGATTATGGACACAAGGGCTCCAGGAGATTAGCATGTCACTTAGTTTAAAGTGACACCCAATCCATTTCATTGACATGGCCTCTATCCTGCAAAACAAGCACTTTTTAAGTGAAACATAATGAAAATTTTGTGTTGCTTTATGGGCCAGTGTACAATGGTTTTTCATAGGCAATTGCTAGCCACTAGTGGCACATCTGTAAATGACACCAGCAGCACTTGTTAGAGATGCCTTGTCAGTACATGTCAATGCACACTAACACACTGGAGCATGCACAAATGAACATTGTATTGTTTGTTTGTTTTTTAATTTCACTGAGTCACGGCCACAGATCAAGGACTTTAAACTTCATTCATTGCATCAGGCAAATTATTGCATTGTACTGTTACAGTTATTTTCTCCGTAAGGTAATGAATCAAAAGTCTACGTGGGTCCTCAACTTGATTTCCTATTTTCAGCAATGCAACTATGAGCCTTTCTTGCAGGAAGAAAATCAGTGTAGGTGAAGAGTTCTCTCACCTTTTTTTTTTAATGCTATTCCAAACATGGGGTATAGTTTGGATGCTCTGCTTTCTGCTGAGGAGCTACATTGTGAGAATGAAAATAATTATTGAGTGGAAACTGTGCACCAGCTTTGGAAACCTGACTGCCAGCTACCTGCCCTCCACTATTCTGGGGAAATAAGCTTTTACTAATACTTTGGAAAACAAATCTTTCATTCTTTTCTCTTCCTTTTCATTTGCAGTGTATCGAGGTTGATGCAATACATGAAACTATGCTACAGTGTTGACAAAAGAAAATAACATGCATACACACAGAGACTAATTATCATTGGAAAGTTCTAAACCAAGAACATTAAGTGTGGTGGACTAAACTGTAGTGGCATACATTAATACAAAATGAAAGCAATACAATACATTTTATGCTGACCCATTTAAATAGAAGTACAAAATTATTAAACGTGAAGGCAAAAAATGAGTATAGATGGCCTCCTTCAAAATCTCTGTCTTCAATCAACAGGACTGACTGCTTATTTCTTATTGTGAAGCCAAAATAGAAATCTTCATCTTGGCTGCCTAATTCATGGACAGGTACTAAAACCCAGGACATGCAAGTGGTTTCCTCCTTGTCCTGGAAATAATATGAGAGGTGTCTCAGATCATCACCAAAAGCCACTGCAAATGGTGTCCCTGTGAGGAGCAGGAAGGCATGGCACAGGCCTGCACCATCCATGTCAGCCTGAAAGCAGGCTGTGTGCTTAGCATGAGCATCTCATAGTAGGAAGTACTCCAACTAATTTATCAGAAGCAAAACAAAGTTAATGAGATATAAAACTATTAAACTAATAACCACTTTATTTTAGAGCTTCTCTGATTCCCTGCACTACTTCCTGCACTTTGCAGTAGTAGAGGAAGCATGCATGTGGTCCACTTCTATCTTGATCAAAAATGTTTACAAGACTTTTCTGAAAGACTCCCATTCTGTTTTTGCTAACTAAAATCTCTATTAGCGATAAAAACTGAAGAAATCCCAAGCTGGCCTTCCCTATGATTTTCTAAAGGAACGCTTTTCAACAGAGCATCAAACCTGAACAAGTCTCTCACAAGAAACTGTGTGAAATGCTTTCTAGCTGAAAAGTAAGACAACATAACTTTGAGCTGACATCTTCAGCATTTGCTTTGTTTTTGCTTAATCTTTTTAGACACTGCGACTTCTTGTTCAGTGATTGTATAGGGCATTGCAAACAACTCAAGAATAGATGTTAAAATTATTGAGGAAAAGGTTGAGTGTGCAATTAACATACAGGCATCATCCATGGCAGTATTACTTCTGAATTTTTAATGTCATGAGATTCCAAACATAGATGACCAAAATATTTACTACTAATGTAAATAATGTAAATGTAAATATCTGGATCAAAGAATTCCTTCTGCATTTGAGAGCCACTGTGTGAGGCTTCCTGAATACTGATTAAAAACAATCCCAACTTTCTTAAAGGGTATGAAAAGTATGATTGGTGCTGCATGTGAAGGTCAGCCTATTACACTTCCTAGCTGCTTGGTATTCAGGTTCTGCAGATCACAGCAAATGTCTTCCCTTGGATGAGCCAACTTGCTGTCACTACATTTGTTGTGGCTGAATTCATGTTTGCTTCATTGTTTGCTTCATTGTTTCTGTTCTCACTTGAAAGAGTGGAACATATCTCTTCAGGGATACTGAACAATGAAAATCCTGCTTTATGGAGAGGTCAGAGATAAAAATTTAAGTAAATATGAACTAACAGGAAAAGATGTCCTTTTTCTTATCTCACTTCTATGTAATTTCCTTACTATGCTGCATGCTTTGTGGTATTTATTATTCTTTGTCACAGTTATTAAATAACAGAATACTTGTCCTTCTTGGTCAGCTACTATGAACATTTTTATCTGTACAACCATTGTTACAGCATTTGTGTCATATAAAAATATCTATTTCCTGAACAGTAGTTCCTCTGACTCAGAATAAACTTATGTTTGAATAGAACATTAGAGCATCCCTCTCATGAATTTCTCAAAAGATAGCATCACAGAATCATTTACAGGCTACAGATTTAAAAAAGAAAAAATCAGTTAAATGTCAGGACAGAGTATGTTTAAGGCAGTAAGACTTTCAAGCACAGTGCTGGCAGAATCCTCTGCTCTTTTTGAAGCTTGAATGCTTAAAGGAACACTTATCTGATTACATTTGACACATTCCCAAGGAAGGAAGGAGAAAAGAAGGTAAGCAAGGAAGGAGAAAGGAAGGAAGAAAGGAGAAGGATGAAAATGAAGGAAAGGGAGAGGAAAGGGGGGAGAGGAGGAGGAGGGAAAGGCAGAAGAAGAAATGGAAAAGTGAACTAGAGTCTTGTTAAGACAATGCTGGTAAAAAATTTAGATGAAGTATTGCAAAACAATGAAGTAAATATCTATTTGTGGTTTTTATCTTCCAGATTCAAGATTTCTCATTATCAGAAAATTTGCTTTAAAAAAATGACTTAATCTTGTTTTACATCAGCAAAACCTCTTAGATCAGGCTCATGATAGCATTTTTTTTCTGACTAGTACTTGAGCTTCAATAAAATTGTATGCTGTGTGATGTGACCAACTGTTACCTGTAGAATCTGTTGAACTTGCACTACTTGAGATCACCAGGTTTGTCTGATGACCAGTTACATATGAAAAATCATAGAATCATGAATCACACAAACATAGAATGACCTGGGTTGAAAAGGGCCTCAAAGATCAATTAGTTTCAACCCTGGTGCCATGAGCAGAGTTGCCCACCACTACAACAGGTAGCCCAGAGCCACTTCCAGCCTTACTTTGAATGTCTCCAGGGATGGGGTATCCACAACCTCCCTGGGCAACCTGTTTCAGTGCATCACCACCCCCTGAGCGAAAAACTTCCTCCTAATATCTAACCTAAATCTCGTCTGTCGTAGTTTAAAACCATTCCCCCTTGTTCTATCACTATCAACCCATATAAACAGTCATTCCCCCTCCTGTTTATGTGCTCCCTTCAGGTATTGGAAGGCTACAGTGAGATCCCCCTGGAGCCTTCTCTTCTCCAAGCTAAACAAGCCCAGTTCCCTCAACCTTTCTTCAGAGGAGAGGTTCTCCAGCCCTCTGATCACTTTTGTGGCCCTCCTCTGAACCCATTCCAAGAGCTCTGCATCTTTCTTGCGCTGGGGGCCCCAGGCCTGGATGCAGAACTGCAGATGGGGCCTCACGAGAGCTGAATAAAGGAGGACAATCCCCTCCCTCTCCCTGCTGGCCACCCCTTTTTTAATGCAGTACAGGATATAGTTGGTCCTCTGAGCTGCAAGCATGCACTGCTGACTCATGCCCAGCTTCTTGTTTAGCAGGACCCCCAAGTCCTTCTCCTCAGAGCTGCTCTCCAGAATTTCTTCCTGCAGACTGTTTAAATACCTGGGATCTCCTTGGCCAAAGTCTGTCTCCTTGCACTTGGCCTTGTTGATCCTCATTAGTTTCACACGGGCCCCCTTCTCCAGGCTGTCAATGTCCCTCTGGATTGCTTCCCTTCCCTCCAGTGTATCAACTGCACCACTCAGCTTAGTGTAATCCACAAACTTGCTGAGGGTGCACTCAATTCCATCATCTATGTAGCTGAAGAAGACGCTGAAGAGCACAGGTCCCAAGACTGACCCCTAGGGGACACCACTCTCTACTGGCCTCCACTCAGACATAAAGCCATTGATCAGAACCCTTTGGCTGCAATCAGCCAAACAGTTCTTAATCCATCGAATAGTCCATCTTTCAAAACCATATCTCTTGAATTTAGAGAGAAGGATGTGGTGAGATAACAGGTAGATATAATTCCCTTTCCAGTTATGTATTCTTTGATTGTACTGCTTTCATTCTATTATGGTTATGCAAATAAATACACTGTGCACACATGCACTTCTACACTTCTGGTGAAGGTGAAAGTAGATACAATTGTACTTGCCAGCTAAATGGTCTAAAACCATGTCCTCTTGCATCACACTGACACTATTTTCAATAAATACATAAACCGTATTATCTTTAAAAAATCAAAAAGCTGAGAGAACAGCTGTAAGTAACAAAAGATTAAATATTAAAATGCATCTTTAACTCAAATATTGATATTTAATGTTTGTAAACCACTTTCAAAATATAATTAATGATGAAAATATTTTATATTTGCAAGAGACTTATATAGAGAGTTTTAAAAATAATTACAGTTTCCACACTTGCTCTTACTATATCACATTCCAACACAATAGATAGCTTAGAACACTCTTTTTCTCACCATATTTCCGAGAGTGCATTGTATGTTTTAGTCAAAAGAAAAAAAAAATACAATAAACTTTTCAAATCATGTAAGTAAATAAACTCGAAATTAAAAGAAATAATAATTGTTCCTAACATTGAGAAAGATCAAAAGTTTTGTAATGATGACACATATTGTAAATTCACTTTTAAAATACATCATATTATATACTACATTGACGTATTGTATACTAATATCATGGAAATATACTCAATAAAATAGCAAAGATAAGACTTTCAAGTGGGTGACTGATGTGTTTTTTAATAAAAAATATATTCATTCTGTTGAGAAATTGCAAGGAACTATAGGTGATATTTATTTAAAGCTCAAGGACATTCTATTTTTGTGTGGTATATAAATTGTCCTTTGTAGTCTCTTCCATGTATTTTTGAGATTACTTTTAAAGGATTCTTTATGGCCTGGGAAAAAATGTAACAATTCCTTCTTGCAAATGCTTTTTTTTACTGAAATTAAAATACACACATATACACAAACAAAAGTAATAAAGTAACAAAATAAATAACAGAAGCTAGCTTGTCATTGGCTCCCAAGTAGAGAATTTTGAAGAAAACATTATATTAACCTCTCCATTTACCACAGTCTTTCAAAATACATAGACTGCCTCTATACAAAAAAAAAAAAAGCTTAAGAGCAATGAATACCAGAAAGCAATAATAAACTTTGTAAGTTAATGCTCGTGAAATTTACATGACAATTTGAATTCTGTCTCCCCAGATATTATGTCATCTTGTAATATTCAAAAAGCAGGATTTGGATAAAATGTTACTGAACTCTTCATATTAAGATTGAAGCAATAATGGCCACAGAAGGCTCAGAAAATCTCACCTTTGAAAAGCATTAATAAAGGGCCAGAAACCTTACTGTGCTATGTTGCATTCTTTTACACTGTAATTATCAGAAGATTTGTTTACCTTCTCTGGCATTCCATTTCTCACCACAACGACTTCCCTTTGAAGGACCAAATGCACACTTTGTATTATGTGGGAATTATAAAGCATTATAAATTATAAAGTAGCTGTTATTCATGAAACTATTATCAAGATATATTTGGCAACTATCTATTTCTTTGATCAATACCATAAATGTAAATTCTGCTCTGAAATAACCTCTTTAGGAATGAAGGAAGGAGAGCTCATTTGCAAGGCTGCATTACAAGATCACGTAAACAAAAAATCATAGCTATCTAGAGAAATCTACATTGTAAAATTCCGAGACATTGCCAGGTGAACTGCATAAGACCTTATAAATTAATTGCAAATAATTTTGACCCTCCTCCACCCCAACCTATTATAAAACAGCAAAACATTTCCTCGTGTTACAGAAGCTTTTCTATAAAGGGTTCAACCTCTACATACCAAAGTCCTTCTTGATTTTACATAAGGAATATAGAACATGGCTGATGGAGCTGAAGATGGCAATATGATCTGTTTGAGAACTGGCACCTCTGAGAGCCAGCCTCATATTTTTGGAAATACAGGCCTGTAGAAGCCATTACATTAAGTCACTGCCTCACTTAGGGGCAGCTTTTCCAGATGCCTGAGCTGGAGTAGTTCAAAGAAAGTTAATAAGATGGACAGAAGGATGGAAATGAGGGGTGCAAACTCAAAATATGGTAATGAATAAATATCATTCGGTTTTTGTTTTTGAAATCAGTTCTTACAGATATAGTCCACAATGAAACTTAACATCTTAAGGATGTTAACAACAGGAATACATTATAGGAGTAAAAAGGGGGTGGAGTGACTAATATATGTTCCTGCAGTTATCTAGCACACATGGAAAATTACTCTGCTTGGTCTGAAACATCTTTTGAAATTGTTGTGCTCATGCTTATAAGTTAAGAAAGACTCTTATCTACATCAAATGCATGCTTGAGAAGGTCTAGATATTTATCTAAAAATCCATTGTAGAAAGGAAAAAAAATACTAGCCAGAATATCATTCCAGTACAGGCAGTTACTTAGAAGCACTGATATTTTTCCTCTTAATTTTTTTTGGTCTTCCATTGAGTGAATGAAATGTGTTACAAGGGATAGACATAGGAGAAATCATTTTTCTTAAGGTCTCTTTTTGTATTTTTTTGTACTAATTAAACACCAATTGCTTAGTGATATCTGCAGCCAGACTGCAAACATCCTCATCTTATGCAAAGTTAGAAACAGATTTCTTACCAGAAACAGTCTACATTTTGAGCCCCATATTTCTTAAAAACTGTACAAGAAGGAAGCAAATGAGATAGGAAAAATATTGTTACAGTTTACAATAGTGCTGAAAACACTGTAAACAGTTTTGGGAATTTACAGTTCATTATTTATTATTATAAACAAAAAGTTACTAACTGGTCTGTATAAGTTTATATATATATATATATTTAAATGTCAGTCTTCATTAAGATTCAACCTAGTTTGAATCAGCTTTCTAAGCCATCTGGTTTTCAAAGGGAGAATTCCAGAAGAAGGAATATTTTCGCAAGATTTGCAGCATGCCAAAATAAAGAAATAGTGGGAATCTTACATGGAGCTTAATACAGCCTTGCTGCTACTATCACATGTCTCTCGTAGCAAGGGAAAGACAAGAGAGCCCAGCAGGGCAGCAGCAGACAGCACAGGGAATATGAGAGCAGTGTTCCCACAGGACAGATTATTTGAAGGAGAACTCTCTCACTTCAGTTATCCTTAGTTGAGGAATTTGGAATGATGATCTCAGTTTTGCATCTATGTAAATATGGTATCTAGACAAAACTGCTGAGAAGGACATTGCAGAGTTTCAGGCACATTTTTTCTTCTACTCCTTTCAGAAAATTGATTTACAGATGTTACTGATTTCTAGTATATTCTTATAAAATTTCTCATGTGATTTGTAAAGAAATAAATAGATGAGAATTCAGCTTCATTGGGATTTCCAGATAATATTAAACACAATTTAAAACAGCATTTGGACCCATTTGAACTTAATTTGGTATCAAAATGCTCTGTGAGAATTTGTCACTACTGAAGTGATAAAAGTGATGTACTGGAAGTGGAAAGAAAAATAAGAAAGAGAAAGGAGATGAAAAAGTAGGAGGAACTGCTGATTTAGATATTCTGAAGCTATTTAAGCCATCTGTAGTGAAAAACATCTGATAACTTACTGCAGTCAGTTAAATATGGTATCTCACTTTTGCTTCGTGGCATCACTCAAAGTAGAACATGTCCTGCACGTATTACATAGAAAATGATTCAGGATGGAGGCTTCTATTGCATGTTGCAACAGACATGCATCCCAGAAAGAATCAAAACCTAGGAGTTTCAAATAGCTCTATTCTGCTTCCACAGTTGGCAAAGTTGGCTTAGCACGAAGGTCTGTCTTACTTAACATGAAGGTACAAGGAAAAAAGAAAAAGATTCTGATGGATTAGATCACCTAGAAAATAATTTGTTCAAGTGGAATTCTCAGCTGAAACTTTAGGTCAATTTTCTATCTGATTCATAGACATTTGAAAGTGACCAGAAAAGATTTTATGTGTGAATTGTCACATATACAGCAAAACAGGTGAAAAGTGCATGAGGGAGAATACATGACATGTAAGGAGTCCTACTTTTTCATAGATTCTAGGAAAGTGTAAGTGGAGTTCAGTGCTGAATAAAGGAAATTCAGTCTCTAAGTTCATTATAAAATTAAATACTAACAGAATTACTTGCTCATTATAGAAACCAGTATTTCATAAGCTTTCCTTTCATTTCTGATTTTGGTAAACATGATCTTCGTTATGGTTTTATGATTTTTTGTTGTATTATTGATATTCCACATCATAACATCATGTGGTGTATTGGGAGTTACAGAGTCAGTGCTCCAGCTCCGTGGATCATCGATAGTTCTGGGTGTACCTGTCTCAGAAGAGAAGAAGAACTACATTCCCCAGAGGACTTTGCGATGCTTTGCATTTTTACGTATTTACGCTCAGAGGGAAAGATAAAAACTGTCTGTGGTCATGGGACACTCTCTTCCCTTCGGGATTGAGCTCAGCAGTGGGTGTTTGTTGCAGCCGTCCGCCTTCAGCGTTAGCGTAAGGCCTTCGGTTTATCGGACACTCTCTCTTGCTCATTTTATTTGATTCATTAGCCTCAATTCCAATTATATTGCATTATATTGTGTTATTTTCCTTTCTGATATCTAATTTAGTAAATCAGCTTTCCTCCTTAGATCATTGCCACTGTTTTGTTCCTAGGCCCATCTCCCCTCTCCCTTTTCCCTTTCCCCCTTCCCCTTTCCTGGGGCGTGGGTCCGTGAGTCCCCCGCACCAATTGTCACAGAACCGGGCCGAACCTGCCCGTAAACCGTTGACAATCTTATCCAACTCCAGCTAAAAAGGAGAAGTACATCAAGAGATCTTGGGATCTCTAATGACTTTTTCCCTTCAGCAAATATGGTGACAATTCATACTAGAGGTACAATTTCTAAATGAGGGATTCATAAGTTTAAAACTGTATATTAGAAATAAATGACAACAAATGCTACTCTGGGAAAAAAATCTTTCAAATGAAGATCTGAGAAGCCAAACTTCTGCTGTTCCACATACAGAAAACAACAGGCGTTAGACAACATGCAATCCACAGGACAATGAGGGAGTAGAAAACAAAAACCCTAAGTCATAGTGTATCAGTAAACTCAGAAGAGTAACATCTACATCTCTGACAGAAGCAGTTTGGGTTCACACAGGCTGCCTGAACTGAGTTGAGTTGGTCTGTTGGATCTGGCTGTTCTGGACCCAAAGAGCTTTAGCACAGCTGATTCCCAATGAAATGCACCCTACGAGGGCTTACTAGCTATGTGTAAATGCAGCTCTATTCATAAAATTATTTTGGGCAGAGAAAAATTGGCTTATTCAGAACCTAATGTGTTCAAGTGAAGAGTTCTCAACGTGACCCTCTGTAAGGATCATCCCATCTCTAACACTGCATATTAGCCCTGACTCTCATCCAGCCATTATGGACTCAGGCTCTGGAGGAGCTGGTTCTTTATGTTTGTTTAGGAAAGAGATTAGATTAGGTAAAACACGATCTGAATCAGTGTTGGATACACAGGCTTGACTTAATTTTGCCTTCCGAAGCCACTATCCGAAGACAGGTGCCTTATCACTGGAAACATATGAGTATGTTCAGACAGTCTTAAGTAATAATTCTAGTGACTCAAGGGATCGTGTGGATTTTTTTTGCTTCCCTGATGAGATTAATTCACAGTTCAGGTGACTCAGAGTTTACTCTCTCACCTTGTGTACTTCCCAAAGGCTTTGTTTCTTACCAGATTGGATCTTCATGGCTGGTGATCAGAGAGGGGCAGTTGCTAGGAATAATCTTGGGCACATTTCCTGAGGTATTTGTCCTAACTCAGTCGTCACCCACGTCCCATCACTCTTTCAACTTCACCATTGTGCAAAAATTTAAGTATCTATCTGTGAACAGGGCAAAAGTAAGCCTCTTCTGACAATAAGAAAATGCTTAAAATGAACTATTTTGAATAACATTTCTTCCTTCAAAGCTGCGCATATAGTTATGAACACATTGCTAGGAAGTGATGGATACAAGTATGCAATTTGAAAATATGACAACTTAACAAACGAGTATTTCTTCAAGCTTTAAAATACCTTAAGAAGACTAATATAGACACTGAAACTTGTAATAGGCAAAATTCCTTAAGATATTTGAATGAGTATCTTAGGAAATACGTACATCATTAAAATATAGAACATACTGACAAATACTAGAAGCACCCAGACATGTTTAAATGTCTGCCTTTGTTTCTCTCTGTTTCTTTGTGTGTCAATGGCATTGAAACTAAAAAGGCCTAAAGCTTTACATTAACTTTGTGAGAATGTTGCAACACTGTGTTAAGCTAACCTGTTTAGCTTTGCCTGCTAAAAAAATATCCTTACTCTAAAGGGCTGACAGGCAGTAACTCACCATCACAACAATTCTGAAGGTAGTACCACTGAAATGGTATAATATGTTATTGAATTTTTAGCATAGAATGAATGTTGGTTATGATTTATAATAACTTTGTAATAACACCATTTGTAACAGGATTCTCTTATCTCTGAAAAGCATATCTGAAAGCAGTAGCACATCACAGTTTTGATTTGTATTCTTTTTCCTAGTACATATGCCAGCTGCATAACAATAAACAGAGATTTTGACACACTGCCAGTCCTTGCTCCTTCAAGAAGGAACTGTTTTTAACAATGATTGGAAAACTAGCAAATAAACAAACAAACAAAAAGTCAATCTTTCCTGATCAAAGTAATACTCTTACACAAAGGAAGCTCAGCCAAAGCTTCAGCCAAAGACAGCACAGCTGCAGGTTTTACACTGATACTTCTTAATTTTTTCAGAAATCACCTACTTATATTTCTGTCCGCTCGTGCCAAGAACCTTTTGACAGTACTTCTATATTTACAGGCATATCTCAGAACACTTTACTTCAATCCTTGGCATTTCCAAAGATTCCCAAGCATCCATCGTCATTTTAAGTTTCTGATGGATAAGGTGGTAATTTCATTTTATCTTATTTTTTACTCTTATAGTCTATCAGCTAATTATCTTCAAACTGCGCACATTCGACTGAGTGATGCTTGTCCCATGCTGCCACATCAGGTAAACATTTCAGCTGTATTTTCCTGGGTTTATCCTGCACAGTAAGTGACAGAATAGACTGTCATAGCTCTCCCCTCCTCATTATGTTGTGCTTCTAACAGCCAAACTGAGAACATAATGCAGCTACTGGTCTAGGGAAATGTGGCAGTTTACTACAATCAAATTTTACATCCACTTTGTAATTGTCTTACAAAAGTATAAATTACTACACAAGACAATCATCAGGGTGATTTACACTCTCTTTTACAGGAAGCAAAACATCATTACTATAGTAAAACTCCAATGCTTAAGGGTTTTCCACACTTGGTCACACAGAGAAGTGATTCTACATTTTCCATATATGTGATTTCCTTTGTAAAACCCCAAATCTTCTAGGCAAGGATTATGCTCTTCTAACTTTGGAAATTTGTTTGGAAAATTGTGTTCAATTTTTCAGTGACTTTTCAATACATATTAAGAATCAAGAACTCTTCCTAAAAAAACTGTATTTGTAGACAGTTTAAGTGTTAAAAAAAAAAAAAATACAGCTCAATTTAAGCACACCCTTCTTTGAACATGATGTTACTGAAAATCTTCCTGCATGTCCCCATGTGAGGACATAATACAGATAGCCAGAAATGTGGTTAACTGAGCTTCTGCTGTTTTCCTAACAAAGCTGTGCACCTCCACTTGACATGAGCAACTGGGAAAATCAGAGCTGCTCTGGCAATTAGATTATGTACCATTACAAATCACTGCATCTTTTTTCATTCTGCTTTTTGGCCTCTCCCATATTCAATAGAAGGGTCTGACATCAGATAGTATCTCAACTGATGTATGGATTTCGCTGGACTTGTCAGACAAGATTTTTCCCCATATCCTTTATTCCTCCACTATGGCTCAGATTAAAGGCAGCTATAATGTGTCAATGTGTGTCATTAGATTTATCTTTAAGCCCTGGAATTTTGAATACTTCAAATAACAGACTTACAGAAAGTAAATAAGGACCTCTGGGAAGGTCCTTCTGTAACGACAAGACTCTTATCTATTTAGCTAACTCTTACATTGAATTTAAATGGAATAGGTTTAATTTTTCAGTAGTTGACTTCTCATCTGTCAATTATAATGAGTAAAATTTATACTTTGTAGGTCCTATTGTTTTGAGTTTTGTCTGATACATTAAAAATCCATGCTCAAAACTAAGTACAAGAAAATAAACTCCTTTCATTTCATATAGATATAGGTTATTGCAATATCTTCTTTTAAGAGGGTTAAGGCTTTTTTTCATATCCATGTTAAGATTGCACTATTAAAGCAACTATCTGTGAAGAGTTTCGCTTTTCTACCAGCTTTTAAGAATATGAGAACAATATGTTCTGATTCAGATACTGTGCTACTTTTTTTCTATATTTAAACTAAATTAATGCAACATGTTGGATGAAGACCATTGAAACTGAACCTACTTCAGGGATCATCTCCCTGCTTACCAAGCCTGTATTCACAGAGCAAGAATTTTAAACTGACCACCAAGTTGCTCTGTAAGTACTCAAAGCATTGAAATGCAAACTGGGGCACTGGCTTTAATTTTTAAAGTATGCTATAAATTTTGATATCTGTTTGCCTGACAAACTTCATACTTCCTTGCCGAGAACTCAGAAGAGATCTAAGAGATGAAACTCTGCTAATTTACATGAGAGGGAAGAGTTAGTAGGATAATTTCTTCTCAAAAGGTTTTTTTATTTTTTGAAATACTGTCTTCAACTGAAATGCTGTCACTGACTTCAAATGAGGTCTGGATATCACACTTAAGATCTAAAACACACCTCCTTAATTTCACTCAGTTTAGATTTGTTGGACTTCTAAGAACACTTCATATCGTGTAATTCTTCCTAAGAAATGAAATGAAATGTGAATGGAGGGATATAGGGCTAGTCAGGAGGTTTACGAACATCACTCAGGAAGCAATTACATTAGAAATAAAAAGTCCATTTGATTACTAAGCTGATAGTGCTCTATAACCTTTGTATGCATTATGTACTCAAACAAATGAAGAAAGAAAAAAAAAAAAGCATAGTTATATATGAAGAGAGATGGAGGAATTAGAATGCTTTGCACATTATTCTCTAAAAATGAGGCAAATGAACTAGTCTGCATGGGTCATGAAAAAACCCGACAAATTCTCAGCAGATTTTTAGTGCATGATACACCAATGCAGTCCAGGTATCATGGCGCCAGTATATACTTGTAGAAGAAGGTCTCAGTTGCTAAAAAAATGTATTTCTTGAAGTTGGTATTTATATTCTATATTATTTCATTAACTGCAATTTAGCAATTTTTCTTCCCTCTGTTTGTGGAAAAGATGTAGGAGGTAAAATGCAAAAATGAAAATTGTGGTAAAGTAAATCTCTCTTTGCAAGCTTACTTGAAATTCACCTCCATGAGAATTTAGTGTACATGGAAAGAGAAAATACTGTTTCAATAGAAAGCTTACTAAATCATTCCTTTCACTAGCATTACATATAAGACTGCAAAATGGCAGCTCTGGAAGAAGTTGAATTGTGCTACTAAATGAAGTAATTAGTACAGAAAAAATATTAAAACTTTATCATAACATTAATTAAAAGCAGCAGATAGTAATGATTCATACAAGGATACACAGTAGGGTATATAGAAAAAAACCTTTGAAGCTTTTGAAAGATAAAGACGGTCCCTCAAATATCAAGATACCATCTAATCAGAATATAGAAGTTCATTTGCAAAATATACAGGCATCCGTCATTTCATTCAGTGACAGTTCTCTCATCAGCTTCAACGAGAACTTAATCAATCCCAATGGGCAACCCAGAGAGATTATCAAGGGAAACCACACCTCATCTTTGAGTGCATACAGTTTTCAGTCTTGATTTATTCTACATCTAAGTGACTAATGGTCTAAGTGTTTATTAATAGGACAGCTCTCTTTGCTAAGTTGGGCATCTTTCATTAATAGTCCTATATATTGGTGCACTGCATGAGGAAAATTTCACTTCAACTTTGATGATAACTCATCCTTTTTTCTTGAAACTTAGCCTAGCATCAGTTTCTCATAACTGTATGGAATGTCTTTATTTTTCTTTGTAGTCAAGTCAGTTAACATATTTTGAAGGCTATATCACTTTCTGTTTATCAGTTTAATTTGAAGCTACAAGATTCCCTCAGAGAGCTCATCAAAGACTGTAGACATTTCAGTACATTACTGTTTCTTTTTCCCAGTGACAGCAGCTCTAAAAGGTAGTGAATACTATTTACTTAAAAAGAAATGTTTTCCCTTATGCAATAATTGCTGGAAGAATCATTAGCCACAATAAAGGTTCAATGAGTCAGTTAAATATACATCTTATTTTATAATTTACACATCTTTTAACACTTTTAGATCCCTTGGGTCAAGTTTATGAGATACAAAAAGGACACAGAAAACTAAATAATATTCAATATATAATGAAAGTGTAAATTAACTGGGAAATTGCTTCCTCTTAATTACCAATTTTTACATAATGACACAGTATCTCTTTGGTCTCTCTCTCTGCTAATACACTGAGACAGCACACAGCAAATGTTTCTTAAGTGCCAATTATACCTCAGACTTAGTAGATACATTTTTTTTTTTTAAATATGTCAGGATAATTTAGTGTATTCTTCAGACTAAGTTTCAGTACTACATTGACTTTATTTTTCCTAATTTACAATCTTGTGTCATCATCAAGTAGTTGAACCATAGCACATCTGCCTCTTGTAAACTTTACAAGAAACATGGCTGCAATATCCAGGTGTACCAACTTTGCAATACTTTGTCTAAAGACAAATTGAAGAGATTTTTATTACAAAGAAGTTCAGGGTATTCCTTCCTAAACCATTGATGCAATAAATATTCAGATTATTACATGTATCATTAATAAAATTCTCCATACCATATTGAATTTAAATATTATTTACACTTATGTTGATCTTATAATGATGGCTACACTAGTGAATATGAATTAAAAGACAGATTAAAATGGATAAGGTTGAGTTGCATTAGGAAATGAGCAAGCTGAAAAGACTGGAATGCTACTTAGAAAGAGCTGGCAATTAATCTGAACTTATTAGATACCCTTTAAAAAAGAATTTCCTAATTTCATTTTTTCCTTTTGTATAATTCGTTTCATTTAATATTCATTGGCCTTATTGTTACCATCTTTCATCTACTTTCACATTTGAGGCTCACTGACCATGTAGCTATTTTCTATTATTTCTTCTATTCATGGAAATAAATGATTTTTGCACGTTTATTTCTGCCATGTTGCTACTTCCTAAATGTTATGTTAAAATTTAATGAAATGTGATCAGAATGACGTCAAACATTGTGCTGTTTGACATACAAACCCTGCGTTCAAAAACCTTGATCAGTAAATTTCTAGGTCTAGATGATATATGGTTGACTTGTGATATATCATCAATATATCAATCGTATCATATCCGTGTTCTTCTAAAATATCACTACTTCTGAATTTAGAAAGGGTAAGGTTTTATTTCCACATCAAGCTAACTTCCCTACAAATACTATTTCATTCTTTTTTGCATTATCTTTTCTTTTGCATATTTGCTTTGTCAATGTAAAAAACAAATATTTTTGAATATATTTTTTATTTTCCTCTTAAAATATTTTTCCTTATATCTAAGTTGTTTATCTGATTAATATAAGCCAGTTGCATTTGCAGATACCTATGTGGGGCATATTAAATAGCTAACTTTCTGTTTAGGTCTTACACTGCTGGGCTACACTGTTGGTCACTCCATATGTATGAATCAGCACTGGGAGAGAGGTCCTAAATGAGCTATGGTCCCTTACCACAGATTGAATTTTTATCTGATAAATCAAACAAACAATGCCACTTTCATCTGCCTGAGATCTTCAACCTGATTAATAATACATGCTATTACACCTATGAAAAGACATCTGAGATAACACTATACAAGTTAAAATTGATAATGTATAGCTGTTTTCTGCAGAGGGTTCAAGAAGTTCATAGATTCGCAGAATCACAGAATCACCAAGGTTGGGAAAGATCTCTAAAATGTAATCCAGCTGTCCACCTATCATCAGTATTTTCCCACTAAATCATGATCCTCAGAACAACACCTAAACATTTCTTGGATACCTTCAGGGATGGTGATTCCACCACCTCCCTGGGCAGCCCATTTCCAGTGCCTGACCATCCTCTTGGAGAAGTATTTCCTAACATCCAACCTAAATCTCCCCTGGTTGCAGCTTGAGGCCATTCCTTCCAGACATATCACTAGTTCCATGGGATAAGAGGTCGACCCTTCCCTCACCACAACCTCCCTTCAGGTAGTTATAGAGAGCAGAAAGGTCTCCCCTGAGCCTCCTCTTCTTCAGACAGAACAATTCCTGTTCCCTCAGCTGATCCTCATAAGATTTGTGCTTCAGACCCCTCACCAGCTTCGTTGTCCTTCTATGGTGTTGCTCCAGGGCCTTGATGACCTTCTTGTAGAGGAAGACCCAAAAGTGAACACAGCACTCGAGGCGTGGCCTCAATAGGGCTGGGTACAGAGGGATGTTCACTTCCCTGTTCCAGCTGGCAGCACTATTTCTGATACAAAAATTACTCTTGAGGAAGGTATGGCAAAGACCCAGCATTTTTATTTTTCTGCTTCAATCTCATAAAAGAGAGTCCGAATTTTTCTACCCTAGTTAGATACTTGAGCAGCAATGGCATTTGAGGTGAGATTCCTGAAAGACTGAAGTGCTTTTTAAATTTATTTAGAGCTTGAAGGTACATTGAATAGCAGTACTGAAAGTGTATTCTGGAAATAAAATCCTATTTCTTTAAAAATTTTCATTCAAGAAAAGCAAAATTTTCATGGGGATAGATCATTTCTAGTTTCAGGGAATAAAAAAGATACAAGAAAGACTTCAAACCTGAAACAAAGCTTTCTGTTTTTCAGGTCTGTTTGATTTAACTTCTTGTTTTTCGCTTTGATTAAAATTTTACATTTTTGAACTAAGGCTTTTTTTCTGCAATAGGAATCTTTTGTTCCAGTATGGGATAGAACAACTGTAGAGATGCTTGAACATATTCCAGTGTTCAGGTAGGAATATCTCTATCTGTGTTTGGATAAAAGCATTCTCCAAAGCAAGTGCATAATACTGGATAGAATAGGCACAACACTTCAGTCACACTATGATGAAAATAAAATAGTATTACGTACTTGAATATAAAAGACATTCATTTTTGAAATGTATAGATGCTGAATGACATAAATTCAAATGGGAAGCGTAAGAAGCAGCCAATCCTTCACATAGCAGCCTGCACACCTGAGGCTGGCCAGAAAGTCCCTACAACAGCGGAAGAAGCAAAGGCAATATGAGAGGCTGATCTGCGGTGAGCTGTCGGTGGTGGGACTAAGCACAGCTGATGTAGAGAAGCTTACTTTGTCTCAGTATAAAGTAGACAGGAGGGCATGTATGTCTCCCTGGTTTAGACAGACCAACAGAGAACATACTGCCTGAATAATTAGCACTATTTCAAGAGAGCATTGAGACTGAGCTGTTCCCCAACCTAGGTGCTCCTTTTCAGCAAGTGGGGAAGGCAACATGGTGATAGGGAGCAGAGAGACCTGCACAGGAGATTACACTGTGTACTGCAGTTGTATTGTGCTCATTATAACTTACATCTGTATTTTCAGTATACTTTGTACTTCTCTGCTAAGTCAAAAATTCCACCTAAAATCAAGTATCTTCAGATAAGTAGTTTTGTATTAATCATTATCCTTCTAATACGGAATATGTAAAAGAACCTTGTCAGACATAATTGGGCTCTGACATTACCAGCAGAAATGACAAGTAGTAACCAGATAACCAGCCCCAGTCCAAAAGCAACTACCAGCTAGCAAGAAAGAATACATGTACTTTTATCTTCTTAGGATGATGGGAATCTTAACCTTGAATCAAAGCTTGCTCTAAATGAGGAGAAGTTTCAAACTTAACCATGTCCGCAGGAAATGACCCATTGGGTCAGTGCTTGTTCGGATGTATGGTATCCTTGGTCTGTTCACTGGGATGTCACACTGACTTGAAATGCTTAGGAGCATTCCTTCAGCTGTACTTGGATTCCACTCCAGTAAACTCCATCAGAATACTGGTCATGCCATCGAGACAATTTTACTTACAAAAGTACAAAGTCTTCCAGCAGATTTCTCTTCATCATCACTTACTCTGACTTTTTAAAGTGCCAAAAATACTCTTCCCAAGGTAGAAGATGTATCTGAGCATTTCTGCTCGTTCTCTTGGGCTACAATCGTTATCACTCTTTCCATTAATATTATTGAAAAGAGAAGGGATGTGACTAAGGTTGACAGTTTTTCAGTTGGGCTATAACACAAGGCCACTTATGCAGCATAGGTTCCTCATGTTTGTTATACATATTTCAGTAGTATCAGATCAAGTAGTAAGAATACACCCTCAGTAAGTTAAAACTGCAGTTATAACGCTTGACTCATCACCAGTGTTAATTTTCCTCTTCTTCCTAATTTGCACTAAAGAAAATCATACATCTGCAGCATACACCTGAGAAAATAAGATCTCATCATACATACCTATATACATATCATTTATTAGGCTAGTCGCTAAGCAATGTATAAATGGCTGCACTCTATACATGATATGAAGATGACTGATGTAAGCTTCATAGCCAACACAACTGTAGGAGGCTACAGTTACTCAGATAAAGAGGGTGTAAACACTAAGAATATGTTTTTATTATTATTGTTATTACTTGTAATGTCCTCATACTTAAGCCTGTAGCATTGTTTCCTCCTTTCCTTTCTTATAAGGGTTCATTATTAGATTTATTCCAGCCTTCCTCTCAGATGGCACTGGAGAGGGATTATTTGTGGGAGTGTGTGTTCATTATTCAGGATCAGTTTAGCAACTACTTCTGTACTGAAACATTCACAACAACTTGCATGAGGGAATGTCAGTCGTTGGTGAACCTCAGAACACAGCAGCTGGGCAAATTTGGTAATTTCTACAAAGACAGTTAGCCTTTTAAACAGAAACACACTGAAATAAAAGTCTAGCAATGATCATCTGATTAACTAAGTTCAACCTTTTGGTTTTCTAGGATAACATACAGGACAGCATATCATGCAGAATCTCTTTATCTCAGTGGTATCAGTAACTTTCTAAGGTCTTATTTCTTTTATCTCTTTCATTAAAATCATTTCTAAAATTGAGCTTCGCATCTCACACTGAGACAAACGTTTTCAAATTAGATATTACCATTTGCAACTGTACTTTTATATGTTCAAGTATTTATCATAATTTTGTGTATAAAGAAACTTGGTGATTTTGTATTCCCCCTTATGACATCTGCAAAAAGCTCTTGGCACTTTGGCTTATGAATCTGCACAACAGATTTTAGGGCCATCAGATAGATAAACATGTGCTGCAAGGTATTTTGTTTATTTTAAGATACTACTGTAACAAGAATTCCTGCCCTTGCTGCCCTCTGTATCACTGTGGGAGCGAAGGGGAAGGTACAGAAATACTTGTGGCCATACTCTTCAAATACATTTAGGTCTGAGAAATTACTTCAGAGTAGGGTAAAGGATTTGATGCTCTATTTCCAATATGGCCATAACTAAAAAGCAACAAAACATTCCATCAAAAGTCAGTAAGTTAGTTGAAAAAAATCACCTTGTGGCCACATTTGTTTCAAAGAGTGAAAATTATGTTTAGCCATGAGCTTAAGTCCTTTCTCTCAGATTCCTTTTAAAACTGCCACAGTCATCCTTACGGAGAGGATGCCCTTATATTTCTGTATAACAATCAAAAACAGCTGTATTAAGTTTTGACCACCTTTCAAGGAACAAGGCAGGCAGGTTTTTATCCACCTAGCACTCAAAAGGGAGACAGCGTAAGATGGAAAAAGCCACCATCTGCATTAACATACTGTTCCAATAATTGCTGGAGATAGCATCTACACCGTATAGATCACTTTTCTTTCTAATTAAATCAGAACTTGAAAGAGCAAGAAATGTTTTATTAAAGCTATTATTTCCATAAATCAAGTAGTCTGAAATTGTCCTTGTTTCCATGGTGATATGCCTGTCACAAGGACATTAATTAGAAGCAGCTGTTATCATTGAGGGGGTACATGGACCACATACTGCAAAATACCTGTTAGAAAATACAGTGTGCTTTAGTTTCCAAAGTTACTCAAGGAAGTCTTCCCATAGTATAAAAATCCAAATGTCATGGGAGTGTCCCCAGCTTCTGCTTCTCAGTACATCTTTAGGTTAGTTTGTTGATTTTTCAAAGTGTTTTTCCCCTACTTTCCCCTAGTTCCCACTTTCTGATATCTGCTCTCTGCAAAAGGAAAATAGACTTTAAGTGCTAGCCATGTTTCACCCACAGATAAGAGTTACCTGATGGGCTCTCAGTCTCATATATGGGACTATTACTTTCAAATGCTTCCTTTTTGTATCCCCTTTTTATCATCCTGAACTGGTATACTTGCATGATGAGAGTTCTACACCTATAGCTCACCCACATATTATTACCTGAGCATAGGTTCATTAAGTATGTAGCATTCTGCAGAGTTAAGTACTAGTTCACAGAATATGCAAAGACAAGATGTCTCCTCACAGTGTCTTTGCCTCTAGCTTTAGTGTGAAAAACAGGATGTGTGTTTATCTTCTGCTAGCAAGGTCAAAATCTTCACAATTGAAATAAGGGCACCATAGAGATCCTGTAGCATAAAATCAAGTACCTTTTCCTTGTCTACACAGATTCACCTCATGAAAGCAAAGAATTAACACTGACAGTTTCACCAATACTTTCAAACCCATGTCAGCCCTGTTATCTTGCGGGTATCACACATCACTATTGCTGCAGTGACAAGTTCTAATAAATCACATCAAACACTACCATAAAACACAATAAGTACCATTTCACAAATTTATTCCACTTCCTCAGCATTTTATTTCTTGTAGAAGTTATATAAGCTGCCTATTTTAAAATGTTAATACAACTTCTTCCCATGTTATACTGCTCAATATAATATCAGATATTTCACTGATAGCTACAGTACATTTTAGATGTGTCCTTCTGTGGGCATAAAGGGCTTTCAATAACTACAAGCAATGAAATGTATTTACTGTATCTATCCATATATACTTTCAGAAATGTCAACTATTTTAAATTGTTTAGCGTTTCCAAAAATATTCCAGTGATAACCTGTTCAACAGTATGTTTTTATGACTACTAGTTTTAATTGTGTTTTTTTTCTTAAAAAAAAAACCAAAACAAAAAAACCAAATTACTACCTGCTCTTTTGTTTTTATTTATTCAGTACAGGATACAACGACCTCTACAATACAAAACCAGACAATCCAAGTCTATGGATTTATGACAGTTTATGATACTGTCTTCTGAAAAGCAGGTATGCTATACTGCCACACAGACACATTGTAATGGAAACTATTGCTCACCTTCATAAACAGAAACAAGAGCTAGTAAATAAATTCAATTATTGTTGAGCCTGCAACCCTGGCCTTTAATTTACTACACAAGTGACCTGCCAGTGAGCTAGAGAAACACTTCTATCAAATCAATTCATGTTAATAAGAAACAGAGAGCTCCTTTGGAGAAGCTTCATTATAAATGTTCTCAAATTTTATCAATGAATCCTTCTTGGAATTACACAGGACCAAGAAATATAGTCTTCAGGAGACACCCTATGAAGTTAAGCAAATTTAAAACATACTGCAGGCATTCACATTAAATCTCAGAACACTATGATGTTATAACACTCTACACTGAGAAGCAGAATAGCAAGGAGATAAGGCAAGAATGTGACCAACTGTATTAGCAACTACACAGAATTCCCTTTCTATGAATGGACAACTGCAAGGCTAAATGCTCTCTGCAGGAGTGCAACAGAGAGCAGAGCCATTTAAAGCTGATTCTTTGGCACTTCCTTGGCCTTGTCTATAGTTTACTGTAATTTATCTAAAACACCAAGAATGCCAGGCTAGACAAGGTAAGCACAGCTTACATCTTTGGTCAATGCTCTCCCTTGACACCGCATGCCCCTTTCATCCAGCTGTGCTAGTATCAGGGTTACACTGCTTCCCTTCAATGGGATGCAAAATTCTAGAGATAATTTCTGTACTGAAGTGGAGAGTAGAAGTCTTCTCCAACCGTACCATCTCAGAAATATTTCTTAATGATAAGAAAAGTTATTCCTGAAGAAATTCTGAGCCAGAAAAGGTCACGGTTTTGTCAGAGAAAAAAATAATCAATACATACATATTTGTGTTGAAAGACTGGGTGCTACTGTTGGCCTTTCTCTTCATTTATAATAAAACTTCCTAAGAAGAATAATAGTAAACAAAATGCTGTATCAATAAGCTTTTTTCAAAGTAATATGTAAATGAGGTTTTAAAATAAAGTTAATTTAATATTTGATTACATTATTTATTCATCATTATGACCCACCCTTGTGGGAAAACATTACCTCGTGGTTAATCAAAAATGACTTCCTCTTTGAATGCAAACCACATTAGCACTCCAAAGGGATATTTCTTCTTTTCAGTATTTTTCCCATTAACTTAATGTTTTTATGTTTATTTTTTAAAACATATCCAAGGATTTATTTGCTTTTTTAAGAGAAGGGAGTGAAGAGTGAGAATTTTGGCACTGCCAGTATTGAGAAGCAGTATTTTTATTGGAATGGTAGCAATACATTCCTCATTACTGATCTCAGGGTATGAAGATTTAATAACACAAAGTCTTCTGAACATGAAGAACTCTTTTTTTCAATCAACCATTTTTCTTAACTGTAAGTAACAGCTCTTTCTCTAAACTAACTGAATTAGTAAGTGAATGCTGCCCATATGACTCTCCCACACTCCACAAAAAAAAAGAAAATGAGAAATCCTAAAAGACAAAACATACGGAGAAAGAGAGCTGCTGTTAGCAGGGGAACCAGGGCATAGAATGGATGCTCTGGATGGAAATTGTTTTAGAATATGCCACAGGGAGGTCTGAGAAAACCTGAGTTTCCTCTCCTTTATGCAGGGAAGGTTGTAGGAAGTATGCAGGGGGTTGCTGGGGTTCCAGGGTGTTGCTGGCTGCATCCAGCACACTAGGTGGTCCCCGTGGCACATGGCAACTGTTCTGCAAGATCAGCTTTAAAGATTGCCAGATGTTGATTTCAACAGCGTTCGAGTACATATTTTTTTCTCTATACTTAGCATACATATATAACAGACTTCTTTATTGGAGTAGTAAACGCTTGTAAAATGATTTCACTGCAAGCTTAACAAAAAGTGAATAGTGGCTTGCACTTCTTGTTGACAAAAGCTAATATGTGCCTTCAGATCCTAGGTGGATTGTGAGACTGTTATCACAGTCTGTATTTTATAGACTGGGAAGCAAGAAAATATTCATTCTTTCACAGAGACAGCTAAAGGGTTTTGGCTGCCTAAGGGTCTGAACAACCAAATCCCTAAACTGCAGTAAAATCCCTCCTGGTACTGTTTTTGTTTTACTACATTAATATTTATTGGTTGTTTCAATTATTTGTGACAACTCAGGAACCTGTGTAAGAGGCTGCTGTGTGTGATGAGATAAAGATCTGTTAGATAAGGCCTTGTTCTTACATAGTAACTTCATTAGTGACAATGCAGGCAAATAATTAGAGAGGATGCCAACACCAATCTGTGGCATTATTTTACAGTAAATTAATGTTTTATAATTCCTTAAGTCATGAGAAAAGAAAAAAAAACACAATAGGAATTGTCAAGTAAAATATTTCAGTAGAACACTGAATTCCCCACATAATTACCATATGCAAAATATTGCAAATCAGAGTATGGAGTCAAGTAGATTTCCATGCCAATGATTACATGATACTGGACAACTTTCCAAATTCTTCATACAGCAGTAGGTAGTTGACAAAGCAATTCTTTCTTATTTATTTACTTACTATTGAAATTACACCCACAATGATCATTTTAAACCTCTAAGAAAACACTATTTTTCTTTACAAACTGTAGAAAACTACCAGCTATTGTTTGGCTGGCTTCAAAGTAAACAGATCTCACAACATAAAAACAAGTTTTTAAACGTATTAATGAAAGTGAGCGTGAAATATTTAATTTCTGAAACACATTATTTAAATATTTACATTGGCATCAACATACACAGTCTATTTGGAAATATCATGTCCTCAAAGTAATAGTAAGTATCAGCCACTTCTGATTTATCTTTCCACATACTAAAGCACTCTGGGCGGTTTTGGAACCCTTCATACCTAAATGGTAATGTTGGATTCACAGTTATGGAACTGCCACATATCTCTCACCTATTGTTTTGCCAGGACATAATCACATGCAGTACCTGAAGCCAACAGTAGTGTCTTGGAGCCCTGCCTGTTAAACCTTCTCCTCTCTGTTATTACAATTAGGGTTTAGTACACACAGTCAAATGGCAAACACAGCAATGGATATACTCTGATTTATTATCATCTCTTTTTGGAGAAAAAAGATAAATCTACTTTTTACAATTCTGGATTTCTAATATTTTTACTAATATATGATATCAATTATTTGAATGGCTGTCAAAGATGGCACTTCTTACATATGTCTAATGCAAACTAGATTTAGTGATTGCTTGACATAAGTGGAAGGGAACACGTAATTTTTCAACTTATTCTCCTGTGTTTTTTTAAAAAAAATAAATTTCTGAAATAGACATTGTTCAAGATAGATTTCTAGCCTCATTCTCTCCCCATGCTTTACATCTCTGTATAAAGTTAGGGAAAGTAGGCATTTTAATGGATGCCTTCAGACAAGAAAGATTTAGTTCTTGAGAGTACAACCCAAAATAAAGATGCTCCCTACATACATATGGATATTTCTGCAAGTTTTGAATGGACAAAATTGAATTGCATTGTCTGGAATAAAAAATAAATTTAATAGACTATGACGAACACTGAAATGTTTCACTGTTTCTTCAGAATTCTTTCCTATAATTCTAAATTTTTAATGCCAAATCTTCTCACCAATTTATCTGTACTGTTCTCAAAACAGTTTTCTTTTCACTTCTAGAAGTAATTTATTCTTGAGATCATAGCTGGTACTTTTTTTAGCTATAAATTGCTAAACTTCTTAAGAATAATGGTACGTAAGCATCTCATTGAGGTATTCATCCAAAAATATATGTGCTCTTAAATCTTAAGCAAATTATATTGTTAAATCTACAGCATGGAATAGCTTCTCTACGTTCCCATCAACAAAACTCACTAGCAAATTCACTGCCTCCACTTGATAACTTACATCATGTAGAAAGATGCATAAGTAATCTATAATCAAGCAATCTGAATTGCAACCTGATCCAAAACAATGCAAGTCATTTCTACATATTTTTCTCATTTTCTGTTTCCTATTACTTGCTGCTCATTTCTATTAGATTTTACTGTTCTTGTATTAGGACTGAACAGCTGAAACCCTTGAGATTTAGAAATATAGATTGGATTTTTACCATAGGTGATTTCTACATATCTGTTTGTCATTTGCTTTTATCTTCAATTCAGAAATATTATGTCAGAAATGTTTAGGAAAATAATTACCTGGACTGGATAAACACACTTCTGAATAGCAGATTATATTCCAGATCAACTCCAATATATCACATTTACAGCCTGAAGAGGTGCTGGCAAAATAAACAAAAAGATAAATCCTGTTAAATTCCAAAAAGGCAACCTGAACATACATCTCTCCCTATTTTTTTTTTTTTTCCAAATAGTAAAACAAGAAAGGTAAAGTCCTCCTTCTTCTGTCTATAAAAAGTATTCTGCTTTTCCTTGTCATTAGTAATTGGGTTGGTTAATTTAGAAAATGATAACTTCCCATATAAGCATATTTGGTGTCTGTAGTACCTGTAATGCCAATGATCTTAGAGATGACTCTTTAAGAATAGTAAGAGATGATATATTTAGTTAAATTTGTACAGATGGTATACAAATGGTACAAAAAGAAGGATGGCTCACCTTCGGATGGGGAAGGCTCGCTGTATACTCCACACGGGAGGGATCTCCAAGAAGAGATCCTTTCCTGGTGGTGGTCAGCCCTTAAATGGGGTTTGGGGAGAGGGGGAGCCAGGCTCCACCCCTTCCAATCACACAGGTATTATTACCTCCACCTGTGCCCCCATGGCTGACTCAATGCTCACCTCAGGTGACCAATCAGTGGTTCAGGCTGTGATTCAGGCTGTGATTCAGCAGTTCCCTTACAAGTACCAGAAGTTTAAAATCTCCACACACATTTTTCTGCTAGGGAACATCAAGGCCTTGCATAACTTCTTAAGGGAGGAAAGATGTGGCCTATCTTAACTATCATAACTGTTGGCTACAATTAAATTCTGACCATATGGATCCGTAATGGCTCCATATAAAAACCACTAATTCCAGAAATAAAAGTTTCAGAGAACAAATATACAACTGAACTGCTAGGAGGTTATATGATTCTGAAAGTGAGTTAGGGAGACATTTTCCAAAAAGAAAAAGGGGAAAAACAACAACAACAAAAAGCATGGTTTCAGGATGGTTTCATTACTTTTCATGGGAGATATCACTCAGGAGAAGTGTGTAGACAAGTAGTTACACATTACTAGTGTTAGAGGCATATTAAAAACTCATTTACTGCCTATTTCCATAAGGCTTTGAAGTTAGTTGATAGAAGCAACTAAAAGAAGAGATTCCTAGGCTAAAATCTATAGGAGAAACCTCTGATTTCCAAAGATCTGACTCTACATTATACATAAAGAAGTCTGCCATACAGTTTGTATATGATGATGTACAGTGTTACATTCCTCAGTCTTACACTTGATATTTTTTTCTTAATGTCTTCTGGCTATTAGGTCAGCTGTACTCTGAACTATTTTCACACTTAACATTTCTAAAATTTAGGAATAAAAAAAAAAAAAAAAGAACCTTCTGTATTTGTTCAATTCAAGAAAATATGAACATAATAAGCATCTAAACTGATATAATCAGTAAAAGATTATGGCACTGAAGGATACAAAAGAGAAGTAAATACAGACCACATATTTATCCTTGCAGGAACTGCACTACTTCCTCACACAGTACACAAAGATTTGGGAGAAAAGAGATTTAAAATTTCAGAAATAAAAACTCCAGTCTAAATGAGAATTCTGTAGAAATGTACTCCTATCAATAAAAATAACTTGATAATACAAATGAACATCAGATTCACAGATTTCTCACTCAAACCGTGAGGCAAAAGAGAACACCAAGAAGGTTTCTATGTTACTGAACTGAAACAGACCTTTTACTGAGAAGAGAAACTACTATATGAATTTACAAAGTTGCTTAGTGATCCTCAGAAATATGTTAAGCCTCTCATTTCCCTTCTTTCTTGTGTTCAGTAAGTCATGAACTAAAACCGAATCCAGCATTAGATCATCAAATCAAGAATACTTACTGGAAAGAAAAACAGCAAAAGAGGGAGGTAAAGGCTGATAGAGAAAAAACAGCTTTAATAGACATGAAAGCTGAGCTACTCTATTTTATAGGTATCTATATAGGTAGATATATAAAAAATATACATACTGCATACACTCATATGCACCTAGTTACATGGAAAAAATAGCTAACACCCACATCTAAGGAAGCACAGTTATGCACCAAGAACAATTTTTCAACAATATAACATTGTTTTACAGCAGAATGATTATCAATAACATAGTCATCTGAACACTTTAGAGCAAGAGGCAATAAATGAAATGTAAATGAATGCCATATTTCTGGACCAAGACTGCCAGTACACCAGCATTTAGAAACGATTTTCCCTATGTACAGGGATTTGTGTAGTGAAAACTTCTGCAGCAGGCTCAGGTGAGCAGTGGAAAGAGCTTAAGGGTGAAGGCTGGGGACTTGTTAGATTTTTGACATGTGAAGTACTGGCTATTGCAGGCAGTGGGGAATGCTCCTGGTGATGATTGTAGGTGAAACACAAAAACAAGAAGAGAAAGAATCCTAATTTTTCATTATTATTTTTATTATTATTTTTAAAATCTGGGTGACAGAATGGAATCATATCTAAATAATCAGAAATCAAAACACATCTTCACTCCTAAACAGAAAACAGTCACTAAAAGTGTAGTGGTTAACTCAGATGATATTAAAATATTTAAAGTCATTTTGAAAAGAGTTGTTTTTCACTTGGATGATGAGAAGGCATGTAACAAAGAGTAAGAAAGAGAAGCATTTAAAAAGTACTCTTACTTGGAAAATTCTGGTACCCTTTGTATTTCAGTTATTTGAAACATGAAGGGTATCAAATTTTAATAGTCTGTTTTCCTTCATCCATATCAATAGTAAAGGTTCTGTGGTAGTCAGTTTCAGCATATTTGTTAATAGGGATGATGTATTACACGTGACAGTAATGCTTTTTATGTTGGCAATGCAGAAGATTGTCTCTCTGTACACACGTGTGAGAGGTTATTTTTAATTCTTGAATTAATATAACTTTAGAATACAGTATAAATAGTGTTGTTCTACCAATGTAAATCTCAATAACAAGAAGTTTATAAATATAATTATAGAATTTACCACTGGAAAGAAAAATTCAAAAAATTGGGGCGTGGTATTTGGTAATAGAGCTAAAACAAATTCATTAAATTCATCAGATTTTAATTTCTTGAGTAAAAACTTGAACTCCAAAAGAAATTCCTAAACAGAATGCCTTGGTGCTCCCCTATGAGCTCACTCACTGAAGTTTTTGGACTCCAAACTCCACAAAGAAACTAGGGAGTCTTGATTTAACTGAAGCCATCATGTATTTGTCCTTTCATCCAGGAATGGTATGATGTTACTCGGGGTGGGTAGACAGAGAGATTGATTTACCTACCTCTTTTAAAAGAATTGCTTTTCAGAGATGTCTGTCTCCCTTCACTGAGAACAGAAAGAGCAAAATTATAGGTGGTTAGAGGTGGTAATGAAAGCTTTAGCCTCAGTGTAGCTTGAAGAACTCCCATAAGATGAACTGCAGTTCTTGTGTCTTTTTCAGTAGGATTTTTCAGGCTGCACAGTTTACCCTTATTCCTTCCCTTCTCTTGAGTATATGCTTGTCAAAACTACAGCAGCACTACTTTGGGAGAGGATACTTGCTGTTTGCCCTCAGAGTCCTGGAACATGATGTGAATTCCTGACAGCAGATCCCACTAGATCACAGTTAAATGAACTTTGGCACGCAAAGCTTGTTTTAAAATATTAGTTGCCAGGTCAGCAGTTTTCAGGTTTTGGTTATGACAAAGCAACATGAAGCCAGGATACCAAGATAGGAAAGGTAGCCTCACAGCCCTTCTTTAGAGATTTCCTCTAAACCCTGGGGATTTGCTTTCAGGACTCAGTCACACAAATCTGGCAGCACATAACTATAAGCCTGTTTAATAGCCTGTCTGCTTTTCATAGGGAATCTTATTGCCAGCTTTGTGCTGAACATTACAGATGAGCCCCCAGTTCTCTTTGAAATATTTTGGTGCTCTCCACAAAATGTCTTTTGCCCTGCAAGATGGTAACAGTGGAGGGTGAAAACATTTCTTTTTTGCTTTTTTCCAACCCATCCCCAAACCTCACTTTTTGTTTAATTGAGCCAAGCAAAATATATTTTTCTGTTATAAATATGGGTTGAAAAGGTAATTTATCAAAAATAATGAATATTTTTAGATGTTTGGACATTTTTTGTCTGTTTGTTGTGCATAATTACATGAAGCCACAGTACATTTGGCTTTCTCATTGTTTTTTTAATTATTATTTATTTATTATTTTTGGTTTGTTTGTTTTTTCCATGTTCACATTGTTTTCACAGATATTTAATTTTTAATCTTACAAAAAACAGAAATGGTTGTTTTATAGTCCCAACTCTACTGGGGGACATCTTGAAAGGCATCGTATCATGCTCACTATGCTATTCTTATAGATCTGAAAATGAAGAGATTGGCACCCTCTAAATACAGTTTCATGTATATTAAACATGGAACACTAATTGGGATTAGCTAAATCTTAAAGGCAAAGGCAAACAAAGAATCAGTCCCCATGGTACATGGCATTCTTTTTATCTTAGTCTGTTGGTTGTCAGAAAGTAGGAAAGAGCATGTTTGTTATTTCTGAATTCTGTTTAGCAAAAAATAGGAATACTGACTTGAATATATATGCAACTTTGTATGTACACAGATGTACATAGATGTTGATTTATACCAGTTTTGACACAGGTAGGAAGCTGTCTATATTTCTTCTTCTAATACACCTCATTGTGGCTAGTCATAGAGGGTTTTAGGTGATGGAGAACAAGACTTATGAACAAAGCAGGTAAGACTCTTGCATCTCAGACTTCCATTGTGAGCTGTGGAGCATCTGGACAGCCTAGCCCTGGCAATCTTTCTCTCTTTCCCTTCACAGTAGGAACGGCAGGATAGACCTTGACCTGTCATGCACTTGGAGAATGTTGGGTCAGCCTCTATCTCTTCTGAGTTCCAGAATCTCTGTTTTTCTAGGATAAAATATCTATTTTTTCCACAGGAAGTATTGCCACCTCCCTTTTTTGATTTTATTTTATTTTTTTATTAATATAGGTTATTTTGCTTTATTCCTGAGCTAAGGTCACTATTAGACATTTTAAAGTTATTCAGGTAGTGTAAAGGGCAGATAATGGTAAAGTGTTTTTGGAAACATCAATGAGGCAATCTCGAATTTTTAGGTTTTTCATACTTCTAAAGAGCTGGTCTTGCACAGCCCAGCAAAAACACTGAGGATTAGAACCCTGACTTAAAAAATCGGACCACAGAAGCAGTATTAAATCAGGCTTTTTGCTACAGGGAGCATGATTAGATGCAAACTTGACAGCAGTACTGGCAACAGCTGGAACATTTCTACTTGAAATTATACCGTATGCAGAATGGCATAGCTCTTTGATTGAAGATTCTGTATAATCCCAATGTATGTGTTTGTCATAAGGTAATTATACAGTGTGAACATCTCTTTGCATGATGACATCGTTCTGCTAGCTGTGCTCAAGTACTAAATATATTTTATATGCCTTCATATGTATCTGAACAAATTCATGCACGCTTACACAATAACATTACATTGTTTGATAATTATTACATTAGAAGTAAATTTAAATGGTGCTAAAAAAATAGTTTAAAGTCTCTGCTTTAAAAT
Source organism: Odontophorus gujanensis (assembly GCA_013399175.1). Classification (NCBI taxonomy): domain Eukaryota; kingdom Metazoa; phylum Chordata; class Aves; order Galliformes; family Odontophoridae; genus Odontophorus; species Odontophorus gujanensis. Next base: position 16,334 of record VXAB01008335.1, on the reverse strand, counting down.
GTATGCTTTTGTTTATGATTATGCTTGAATTGTTTGTTTGTTTCTTTGTTCTCCTACATGTGTGGGAGATTCATATTCACTTATTACCCACGTACATCATTACTGTCATCTGTTCCCCGTACTACTTCTCATCAAGGGACTTGCCTTAGCCCCCACAAATCTATTCTACTTCTTTCACATCAATTAGAAATTATATCTTAATCAAAGGTATTAAACTGTATTTCTAAAAAAAAAAAGAAAGAAAGAAATGAAAATTGATTTGTTGTTTATTATTACAATTGTTGGCTTTCTAATCTGACCGTGTTTTCTAAAACGCTATTTGAATCCTGTGTGTGCACAATGGACAATGAAAGTTGTGCACTAAGAGGTGCTAGGGAAAAAAAAAAAAAGCCTTAATCTACACTCACAAAAACTACTTATAATTTTTATTAATATATTACCATTTTAAGAGGAGCCTGAATAATTTTGGTAATCTGCAATCAACGTACAGCATGTCAGTTAAGTATTTTCTATGCATTACCTTACAGGTATACCATAATCGAGAGATCATAAGTAAAATGACAGTCATCTCTGGCCAGTGATCAGCTGTGAAGGACAGTGGGGAAGGGAAGAAGAAACTCAACCCAGAGTAGACTCAGGTTCCCAAGATCAGAGCCCTGAAGGGACACCAGAGCTTATCCCTGCAGCAGGAGCAGTAGAGCAGTACAGACTCTGCAAGTGCCTTTGCACAATTTCTGTTGTGCAGACTTAGATATGGCAAAATTATATAACAGCTTGGAGAGTCACAGACTGTAACTAGGATTAGTTCCATTGTTTTACTAAAAATAAAAAAAGTTTGCTTTTTCCTAATCATTTTCATCTTTCTCTGCTAAATTCTGGACTTGCTTCTTCAAAGAATATTCCACTTCTTAACATAGTAACCCAGTTGTGACCCATGCCACGATTTGGAAGCTTGAAGTGCGACCCTGAGAAGCAGCGTGCAATCCCAATAAAATGCTGTGCAGTCCTAAAAGTGAATGAAAATGAATTATTGCCAGTTGCACTCTGTTCCTTTGCATGGCCAGCGCTCTCTGCTCAGCTTTCCACATCAAGGTAGCTGAGCTCTGAGTGCCAAGCAGAAAGAGATGACTTAGGGCTGTCCAGGGGATTACACAGGCCCTAAGAGGAGTGGCACTAGCACAGGTCTATGCCTGCAGTACATCACCCAGGTGAGGTCGGTTCCAGCCTAGGTCCTGGTGCAGGTCAGTAATGCCTGCTCTTGTAGTGCCTCTGTCACAGGACGCTGAGAGCTGGCCAGTTCTGATTAAGAGATAGAAATGCTGTGTATTTCAGGCTGCTTCTTTCCCTAGTTTGCACTGGAAGATCTGGAGACTGCAACAGAAATTTTTTTTTTTCTTTTGGTCAGCATTGCACTTCTAAGCCTGTGTTGTACCAAGGAAGATGATTTATATTTAAGAATCCTATCAGTACCTCAGAAAATTCTACACAGGATTGCTCATCTGGACAATGGCATTGAGTGTACCCTCAGTAAGTTTGCAGATGATACCAAGTTGGCCGGAAATGTAATTCTGCCTGGAGGTAGCAAGGCCCTACAGAGGGATCTGGACAGGTTGGATAGCTTGGCTAAAGCCAGCAGGATGAATGTCAACAAGACCAAGTGCTGAATCCTGCACTTTGGCCACAACAATCTCAGGCAACACTACAGGCTTGGGGTAGAGTGGCTGGAAGACTGTGTAGAGGAAATGAAACTGAGGGTATTGGTCGATACTTGGTTGAACATGAGCCAGCAGTGTGCCCAGGTGGCCAAAAAGGCCAGTGGCATCCTGGCTTGTATCAGAAATAGTGTTGTCAGCAGGAGCAGGAAAGTAATTGTCCCCCTGTACTCAGCACTGGCGAGGCCACACCTTGAGTACTGTATTCAGTTTTGAGCCCCTCACTGCAAGGAAGATATGGAGGCCTTGGAGCACGTCCAGAGAAGGGCAAGGAAGCTGGTGAGGGGTCTGGAGCACAGGCCTACTGAGGAATGGCTGAGGGAGCTGGGATTGCTCAGTCTAGAGAAGAAGAGGCTGAGCGAAGACTATTGCTCTCTATAACTACCTGAAGGGAGGTTGTAGTGAGTTGGGGGTCAGCCTCTTCTCTCTTGTAACTGGTGATAGGACAAGAGGGAATGGCTTCAAGTCGCACAAGAGGAATTTCAGACTGGATGCTAAGAAATACTTATTCTCCGAAAGAGTGGTCAGGCACTGGAATGGACTGTCCAGGGAGGTGGTGGAGTCACCTTTAAATACCCTGGAGGTCTTTAAAGAACATTTAGATATTGTGTTGAGGAACACGGTTTAGAGTGAACTATTGGTGACAGGTGGATGGTTGGACTGGATGACCTTGTAGATCTTTTCCAACCTTTCTGATTCTGTGATTCCATGATTCTATTTTGTTGTCCAGTCTAATGTTAGTTATCATCTAAGTGTAGTTATATTTCCATTTCAAAAGCAAACCTGGTTTCCAATTCAGTGTTGTTTCATTTAATGTTCTTGGAAGTAAACACAAACAGTGAAATGCATGTACAGTCAGCGAAGATTTCCTCCATCTTGTTTCAGTCCAGTCATTTGCTTCTTTTCTTTGGTGTAAACAGAAGCAAGGAGGCATGATGAGGAGAAAACATTAGATTCTTACGCTAGAGAGAGGCTTCTGGAGCATTTGGGAGCCTTTGTTTGAGACCAGCCAGTCAATGTCTGCTTACCCCAAACCTGCAAGAATACATCTACAAAGTACAGTTCACAACACCCTGAGAAGTGGAGCCTGAAGGAAAGAGGCTGTTCTCTGCTCTTGCCACACAATGCTGAGCTCCCTTAGGGGAATAAAGGGTTGTGTCTCTCCCACCTGGAGTTCCTGGCTGGCATTTGATCGAACAGGGTTCATATATCAAGTGGTTTGAAATCAGAAAAGATCAGACAGGTTCAGCTTCCCCCTTGATTTCATCCTCACTTCTAATTTTCACATTTTATGCTTCATGCGAGTGTTAATTACAGAGATGAAAGCCCACTTTCCTTTAATCATTCAGTCTTAGCACATACACAAAAAGGGAAGTAAATGTACATACAAAATTAGCCCAAAAACAAACAAACAAAAAAAGGCTGATTCCACCTACAGGAAATGGAAACCAAGTATTAGTTCATGTAGTAGCAGTAGTAATAATAACTGTGACCTGAAGGATTTTATTATGCAAATTTCCTCTGACTTTCTCTAATCGAAGCTTATGTAAAACCACACTTTCAGTTCGATTAGCTTTTCCATTGTACTTAGTAAAGTCATTGTGAAAAGAGAGTTTATAAACATACTTGATAGTATCATTGAAAGGACTATGACTTCCATTCAGGACACTTAATTTTAATGGTAGTGGCATAACCTCAAAGGGAAATAAAATGAGTTTTATTTTTTTTTTTATTTTTATTTTTTGTGGGTCTCCATCAAATGCAAAGCATTTTAATTACACATAAAGTGATTTATGAAATCATCAGAAAAATATTTGAAAGTGGCATGTTTCCTGTAAAAAAATATTTTTACTTATATAGTCAGCAATGTAAACAAAAAATGACTGGTACCCACGGAGTTTTGGTCCTTAGGAAATCAAGTTCTTATACTGAAACTAGAGTTGAACATTTCCTAATGAATAGTGTTTGCAATAAAAAGACTTTGTGGGTTATATATACATATATTAAAAAAAAAAAAGTAGACATTCAATGACATAGTTTTCCATAACTGATGATTCTGAAGGACAGATTTGTCAAAAATGATGTGACACCATCTTATAATAAATATCAAGTCCAGTAATCATTGTAATTACCCCAAATATGTGAGACGAAATCTTTGTTCCCACCTTTATCTGAGAGAATTCAAACCCATAAGAGAGATTTTGGAGTAAGTCTGTTTGACTGTATTTTTAAAGCTCCCACTTTCTGCTGTTGAAATCATCCCACATGTTATAAATAATTACAGACACTGGAGAACTACGACCTAAACATCAGGCTAGAAGGTTTTTCTCTGATTCGGGGCCTCTTTTTGTACTTTTTAAAAGAAAAGGAAGGAAGGAAGCGGAAGGAAGGAAGGAAGCGGAAGGGAGGAAGGGAAGAAAAGAAAGAATCACTCCATCATATTCAGCCGAGTAGAGAAAAAGAAAAGCTTGTCTGCTTGGCAGAATGACAGTGAGATAGGAACATCAGTTGACTTCCTTTTAGCATAATCTTGTTAACATAAGACTAGCAATGAAGATGCAGCAGCTTCAGCTTGCACAGGCACTTACAACCATCATGCAAATTCTCCAAAGATGCAAAATAAGCATGCTGATGCATACTAAGGTATTACTAAATGATGTCACACCCTTTCTAGTTTTATTCAGGGTGAAAGCTGGGGGTTTATGTTAGTATGCCAGGTATCCATTACATATATGTTGATTGTGGCATACCCCAAAAAGCGCACTCTTACCAGCAAAGTTGAATACTTGGGTTGTAAGCACATCCCTAATACTTTTTCAAAGGTAATTAAAAATTAAACGTTACTCTTCGGAAGAAAAGTACAAAAAACTGTCTTTTTCAAGTGGCAAGATTTCAGTTCAAGTTATGGAGTTCAGTGAGCAGCGAGTCTAGTTCTTAGAAAAGCTATGGCCACGTTATCCCTCCTGAAGACAAAAAAGAAGCTTAACTGCTCACATCCTGAGCCCTAGAGCAATGTGATTTTCTTTCTGAAAGTTTTCAATTCAAACACTTACATGTATAGCTACTCCAGTCTTTTTACAGTCAATCCAGACAAGTAAGCCAGCATAGTCTAAAACAATTTGGGTTTGGGATTAGGGCTATTAGTTATGCTAGAATAGAGTTCAAGCAACAATCAAACAAACAAACAAGAACTTGCATGAAATAGATTAAAAAAAAAAAAGAACAACAATAACAACAACAACAACAAGAGAAGCAGAGAAAGACCTTCATTCTCTGTCATCTATTAATGCAGTCAAGGGACTGTCCTGACACAGTCAGGTATAGAAAAGTTAGCCAAAAGGAATAAGCAGTATTCTAAGAAATGCTCTAGTAGTTGACATACAGTTTGTAATCACCATAACTTCTGCAAGTCTATTGCCTCCATGGACTTCTCAAGGCGAAAGTGTCAAATGAGAATCTTTAGGGACTGGGTAACTTTATATGAAGCTTTACAATTTGTTGTGGCTGCACTGCACTGACTTTCCAAATATGCAATAGACTGGATCAATGCTATAGGGAATAGTGGATAAATGTGACATTTTTCCACTCGATAAAAACAACAACCTTTCTTAGAGAAGTACCAGTAATAAGAAAAATGTCTTTCCCTTATTTCACTGTCCTTGCAAGTCCTTAAACCAAAACAGTTTGATACTGTTTACTCTTCAAAAAAACATTGATTCACTTCACTATGAACTTTTAACAGCAAAGACATCTGGATATCAGCCAAGGGTAAAAATGGGAATTTGATATTTCTTTGTGCTTGTGGATATTATATGTTGTTAACTATGTTTTGCTTTACCAAAAGGAATGTATCAATAGAAGAATCACTGCTGACTCCCAGGGTGAAAGTTGCAGGAGTTGCACATTCACAAATTCTCCTCTTCCTTCAAAAAAAGTTGATCAGTATTGGAAGACAATTCTTTTGAACATGCTTTATAATGTACCTTGTGCCCCCACAATATGAGTCATATAAGATGAACGTAATTTTGAAGCAAATATAGCTACACTATATTAAACTAAAATCATCTTATAATAAATTAAGCATGAAAAAAATAAAGCAATTTGTCAGGAAAAAAAAATAATCAGAAAGAAATAAACCTTTTTTTTGTCCCACTTTTAATTTTAACCTGCAATCTGGTCAAAATCAAGTAAGATTTTACAAACCTTACAATTTCAGGCCAAAGAGACCAATGGGGAGAAAATGGAAAGAAAAAGAAGAATCCCTTATTTCAGAAAATAAATCGGCACCTTAGAACGTTCTGATTTTCCTGAAGAAAAAGACTTCTCAAAATTATATCTAATGTCATAATTCCTAAGCAATCTGCATTTTAGCCTTATGAGTGAGTGAATTTCTGGTTTGGGCAGTGGAGTTTTCCCCAGTTCTACACCTCCATCTTTCACCAGCAATAACATCTCACCCATGTGCTTTTCACTGTTCTAACTTGTCACACTTATTCCAAAGTCCCCTCTTAGAATGACACCTCACACAGCAACACTTTGGGAGGTAGCAACAATATTTGCTGTAACGTTCTCACTTTTGTCCCACATAAAAGAATAGCATGAGCTGATTCAGCTCCATGCTGATCCAGGCAGGTAAGGGCTGAAACTGAGTTAAGCCATCATGATTACAGTAAAACAGCGTCTAAGAACTCAGAATTGTCTTTTTCTTTCAGTCCAGACTGTATGAGTAGCTTTAGTAAAGAAGAAACTTCAAGTGAAATTCATTTATGTATGCATATACCTCATAGAATGTCCCAACTTCTGACTCAACACAAAATCACCCGAAAAACAAACGGTATATCTGAGAGCATTGTCCAGATGCTTTCTGAGCTCCAGCAAGCTCAGTGCCATGGCCACTGCCCTGAGGAGCCTGCTCCAGTGACCAACCACTGTCTTGGTGAAGAACCCTTTCCTGCTATTCAGCCTGAGCCTCTCCTGTTGCAGCTCTATGTCATTCCATTTTGAATGGGAAAGCTACTATCAGAACTAATAGGAGCAAAATAATGCCTAAATGATGAGAAATAATCCACACCATTGCCTTGATGAACATCTGAAGTGGCATAAATGTGTTTATTTTTACCTAGGAGAACTGCTGCTGCTTTATGTAGGAAATTTCTAACTGACTTGAATAATAATTAAGTACCATGTGAACACAGAAGCTGTGCAAGGCTTTATGGAGTGCTGAACACCATGACATAAACTTCTGACATTTACAGAAGCCTTAGCAATCCTTTAGAGTGCTGGATGAGAGAAAAACAAACACACGACATGGCCAGAAGAGATATGTGATTTTCAGATTGCTTGTATTTTGCTGTGTTCTTGGTCTGCCCCTGGTGCATGACCAAGTTCTGACAGACTATGCTTATAAAAACTAAGCTCACCTCCTTATATGAAATGTTCACAAGCTGTATGTTTGCCCTGAAAGACTAGCTGCTCCTTAGTTTCCAATTTTCAAATTAGGATATATGATTTTAAGTAACAAATTCAATGACAATGTTTCAGTAACTAGAATTAAGATGGAACAATTCAGAAAATTACACAAAGGGACACAGTTTTGACAAATGTCACTAATTAGTACACTGTGTTCTAGGTTTTTCACTGGTCTCAGATAACTACTAGGAAAGCATTACAAATAAATATTTATCTTGACTTCTTTCAACTTAGGAGCAAATAGACAAATATATTCTAGCCAAATGGAATGTATTATATCAACAGATACCCCAAACCTGCAGTCACTGTGCTAGGAAGATTCCTAGAGGAAATCCATAATACTCTTCTTATTGGAATATGAAATGGTACTCCTGGAGGAGGCTCATCCTCTGTAACTGAAAGCACAGTGTGTGCTGCTCATCTGGCTACTCGTTGGAGGTTTATCATGACTGGGGCAGGACATATGCAAAGCACACTGGAATTAGACTGAGAAATATATATATAATGTGAGAGGGAAAACTATGAAAATAATACAAAAGTTTTGGAGAAAAAGTGCTGGCTTTGTAGTCTTGACTATACAGAGAATGAAATACAACATAACAGACTATAATAAATGATAATTTCAGCTTGGAAGAATATTAATTTACTTATTTCTAACCTATGCTAAGGAAACATGAAATAGCAGACCCTTCTGACAACTAGAATATGAATTATTATCTGTATAGATGATTTAGCCAAGGTGAGATAAATAGGCTGTCAAAAGAAAAAGAGGACAAATTAAGTTTCTGAGAGGAAAAAGCCTTGCAAATCATGTCCCAACCCTCGAAAATGAGGACTTCCATAAAGTTACTGTTTTACACATTAAAAAATAAAATGAGGATACCAGGATAACCTATCATGTGTTGCCATTCAATAAGAAAAAAAACTGTACACTGTGGGAGGTGTCAGGGAAAGTAAATGGGAATTGAAAGCTGTAGTTTGCCCAAGGAAGCCATAAGAAGCACTGAGTGCAAATTAGTGCGAATTAGGCAAGGTACAGAGAGCTTTTGTAAACACCAGGTAGCCAGTGGACACAGCAAGAATAATTCCTTGAAGACAGTCTTGGATGCCTTGTTCAGCTTGGTTTCAGGCACAAATGAGCAAGCTGATGGAGAAATAAAAGTACAGGTACATAATTCATCTCCTCAGTCTGCAAGAGGGAAGTGGGGCTAATATTAACCACAGCACTTCTGTGTTATAGTTAAGCTATTTGAAAGAAAATCACCTGTTTCTATCTATGTGTCTTATTAAAGTTTAATGCCATTACTTGATATGCTGATTAATGAAAGCTTTAAGCTCAAAAGATGTAAGTAGTAAAAAAATAATTTTTATTAAAGGGAAAGAACAGTAGTTTAACATTTACTAGACATTTCCCATTTGAGGAAGAGTCCCATAGTCACCCTACTAAAATAAGAAGGGTTTATTCTATTTTCTCAAGAGAAAACACTATTTCAGCTAATGACAGTGAACTAGAAGGCTGAATCAAGATCTTAACATCTATTTTTATTTTGCAGCTGCAACACATCCAGGAAACTCACTATCATTGGGTTATGTTTGGTGACTGCAGTTTAAGAAGGCTGGAGAACATTACGATCATAAATAACAAACTTGCAAACAAAAAATGTTTAAAAGGATCTGATCATATTGTAAAGCTTATTTTAAGATTTCCCTTTAGATTTTCTTTTTTTCCTTAGGTAGACTATAGCTGGAGAGGAACGTATGTGTTGTTATGACATCTGTTTGCACAACAGGTTCAGCTGAAATTTCAACACTTGCAATGCCCTTGCCTGAAAACTGAAAGTCAAGTCGCACTTTGCATTATTGCTTCTGTTTTTATGGAGCATTCTGAAACAGTAGCACTAATGTAACGAACATAGATAAATGCAGAGAAGAAGGTGCCTGTATTTTCAAAAATTTGCATGTTACATAGAAATACATCAATAGGAAAACAAACTAACTATGAGTTAGTTATCCTACTCAAGTAGGGACTCAGTACACTGGAGCAGTGCATCCCTTTTTAATAAGTCTTTTAAAATAAACATGTTAAAATAGGTATGATCCACCTTAGGCCCAGCAGGCTCAGCATTCCTTGCATATATCACACTTTCATTGAAGTTACACTGTATAAATTACTCTGGAGTTGGTACCTGCAGAGCTGATAGCACAGAGATACTTTTCCAGACTGTGGAATAGCTGAAATATAGCTACCAGAAAATAAGCATTCAAGTAGATGGGCAAGCTCAAATAGATGATCTCTGCAGACACCACTGAACAGCAAACTCTGATTAGACCGTGTTCTTCTTCCTCTCTTTTTCCATCATGTCTTTAATTCTCCATGTCACAACTTTCTTTTTTTTGTGCTTCAGGAAATGTCAGGCACTATTTTAGCCTACGCACATAATTTCAGTTCTCCTGATATGATTTTAATCATTTGTGTTACTAAAATCCTTAAGTTTGGGCACTGATGGTTGCATGTGCCACAGAAATATCTACCTGACCAGGGAGAACATATGCTTGTGTCCAGCAGCGTACATGCTCATTCCTAAATTAACTAAGGGTACGCTGGCAGTAAATATGAATACAGAATGTCTGAAGGTCTTTAATGTCTCCTCTTGCTATTTTTATACAATTGTTTATCAGATATGTTAAGTAGTTGGAACTGATTTGCATTTCTATTTTCATTTGTCATGCAAAGGCTTTCTTTTTTCCTTTCAAAATCAACCGCATTTAATACTCCTTCCTTCCTTCTCACAATACGAGTTGTTTGCCTTTCCTCAGGCACTTGTCAGACTCTGGAAAGACAGGCAAGCTACTAAGTCATTGTTAGCAGCTGAAGTTGTGCACTGCTTTGTTGTGTCAAATTATTTAGCTTTTTCTTCTAATCATACAGAATTCCAAGTGCTACAAAGACCACATAATCTCAGAAGGGGTCTAGAGAAAACAGCTATTTCCAGGTTTATCAAGTCACATTTTTCTGTTCTACTGTCATTGGTCTCTCATGGAAATGCAACACAACAAAGGAGGACTCTCCATGTGCCCCACATCTTATTGCAACAATTAAACCTAACCTACCAGCCTCACATCTCTTGCAAGATAGTGCGCAGAGGTATGCCACTAGTTACACAGTACAGTATTTGCAGCAATTCACTTTAAGCAGAGAATCCAAAGGGAAGGATTTTCTCTCTCTAAACTCCCCCGTAATTGCATGCATTTTTAAAATCCTCTTTGCTGTTCCCTTTGTCTGTTTGCACTTCTCTTTGCAGTTGTTTGCTAGGAAAGTGAGAACATGTTCAGATAATCAAGTAAAATACAGAACAAACAAAGGTTTTAAGGTTCTAGAGCTTTCGTAAAACATCTGGTTCTTTGTCTATTTATTTTAATATCTGGATTTATGCACTTCCTTGTTTCAGTCAGGCAGGTAGCAGACATGCTCTGAATCAAAGGACTTTTCTGCACTGTCCCTAAAATCAGCTGTAAATGAACTGTAGCCCAGGGGAATTGTCACGGGAGCCTGTGATTTCTGCTGCCATGGGAAGAACAAAAGAGAAAGGAAAACATAAAGAAAAACTGGGAAAAAAAGAAAGGCTAAGCCAAACCACCTTATAGGTAGCTTCTAGGAAGTATATTTTCCTGTTCAGAAAGTATAATGAGGCAGTGTTCGGAAAGAAGCCAGACATACTGAAAAGCTGGCATTATGCAGACCCAAAACACAGCAGGAGGCCACTTAGCACTACTAATATGCCAAAATAGCAGACCTGCTCTTCAGACCTAATATTATATGCACAATGTTACGACTCCTGAGCCTTGTTTTTAAAACTGTGCTCAAATTTCTATTTCTAAGGCTGACCTTTAGACCAGTGTCCTTTACATGGTCCAGCTACTTCAGTCACTCAGAATATTAGTGTAATGTAAGGAAATATCTCACCATGACTGCTTTAAAATTACCACAGGCTGGATGTTAAATAATAACGTTAACCTGCAATGAATTATCAGACAGTTCTCATGTTTGCTCCGCAAACTGAACCTTCTCTGGCCAGCATTGCGAGCTAGCAGGTCCATCCCCCAGTCCCTCATGAAGACCTTGGCCCCCAGCAGTTTCTAGGGCACAGTACTAAGGCTGGTTTCTTCCAGTGTCTCTGGAAAGTAGTGAGTGAGATGTATGCTGTACAGATGTGCAATATTTCCTCCTATGTTTCCATCACTTAGTTTTGAACACCAGGGAAAGAACAAGCCTCAAAACTTCGAGACCTAAAATAGTAGACATAGTACCATCATTAGCATAAACCCACAGCACCAATGTTGGAAATATATGTAGGCCCATAGAGCCTTATACCACAAGCTAGTAGATTTCTGCAATAACTAGCAACTTGGCTGTTAGCACTGTTTGCCACTGAGACATTAATCCCCTGTTTGATTTTATTTCTTTGTTCTACCATGATCACCGTTATGGAACCAGTAGAGAGAAAAGCTAAACAAAAGCTAAAATAAATCAAAATCAAGAGGTTTCCTCAAGGTTTTTGCCTTCAAAAATAAACAACTTTTCTACCAGCCCTTACACTGGAGAAAGATTTTTGGGATTTTGAAATTTACAAACACAGGTAAGCTCTTATTCTCAGTCTGACACTTTTATAGCTACAGAATGGAAAGAGAAGGGGGTCTTTGACAATATTATCAAAATGTACCAGAAATTCATTTCAGTAGAACTTGCAGAAAGAATATGAATTTAAGTCTTCCAAAAAATTGTATTTCATTCTGTGACAGCTGCCCTCCGTTCTGACTTCTCTACTTCAAAGATTAGCAGAAGGGTCTGAATAAGGAAAGAAAGAGCTGCTCCTCTGCAAACATGCCACGTCACATGAGACTGGAAGTCAGCTGATAGAATTTGCAGAAGTATATTCATTCTAAGCAAAATATTCCCCCTACAGAAAATGAAGTATTTGTTCATTACATCAGGGTCATAATTAAGTTGATCTTATGAAAAAGGGGGCAGATACGTTTTGAGTTTTGCTTAAACAATATCCCTATTACCAAGATCCAACTAAAAATATTCAAAAGAGAAATGATTGTGCAAGATTGTGCTTCTTAGCTGGTTAGAAACCTTGTCCAAACAAGTTTACAGGTATCTCAAATCATAGCAGAGAAGCATACTTCTCACGTTATTGCAACAGCCAGCCAAAATGGAACACTACACTGTCTATGCTTAACATCACACAGACATATCGTCAGAGGTTACTCTTCATAAGGAGTTCTTCACCAGAGCTGAACCTCAGCTTGTGACAGCGCTCACGAATTGTTTTTTTTTACATTAATTTTCTTCTTTCCAACAACTGTGTATCAGGATACCCCCAAAAACATATGTCCTCCACACAAGTAAAATTAATTATCAGTCACATCCTTTGGAAAACTAAAAGTTAATTAAGATATATATATATATAAACAAAAGTTACTTCAGAAAAGAAAAAAATAACCAGAGAAACAAACAAACAAAAACAAACAAACAAGAGGTGTTGGATGACAAGCAATGAGGTTATTAGTAACAGAATCAGAAACACTCATGATAAAAAAGAAAGAAGATAAATTAAACATTCATATTTTATCTCAATTTCTGAAATATATGTTCTTAAGCCTACTTTGAAGTATGTGATTAAATTCTGCAAAACCTTTTTATCTTTCCTTGATTGCTAAAGTTTGCTATCAGTGCAGAGCGTGTAGCTGATATTGTGTATCATCAAACTCGTTTCTTTATCTTCAAAAGTAACACCTAAACTTGTTATGAATAAACATAAACAGAGTGCCTGTTCCTCGTTTATTAAATATAAGCTGTAATAGAGAGAGTGAGCACATACTTGGTAGCAGAGAAGCAATTGTTCTCAGCTCAAGAAGAAATATAGGCTACAGAATTTGGGGCAGGTAGAGAAATAGCAGCCTGAGCTCAAGAATGACCATGGTTCAAAAAGGGGGGATATGCACAGGACTCCATGAAGTCTTAAAACAACACTATAACACTTTTCTTTTCCTGCATTATCCAGTGGCCTTTCCTTCAGGATATAACAATGAATGGTTATGGTCCTTCAACCAGTTGACTTCCTCCATCAGTTCAACTTTACAAGAAGTTATGACTCTGAGGGTGATGGGTAAGTACAAGATGCAAGGGAAATTTAGCTGAAAAAATAAGCAAATAAGAAAGTCTCGTAAGACTCATCAAAAATATTCCAATATAATGGAAAGCAAATGTATCAATACAGTATAATGAACAATCTGACATTACTGGCATAACTGTGTAATTTACAGAGTTGTCATAAGATAATAGTTTTGAAGAGTCTGCTAAAAGACTGGTTATTTGCATATAATTGTCAATAATGCTCTCCGATTTACTAGATGGAATTTTTGTTTTTCACAGAATAGAGTTATTGGAATTCAATTTGCAGTCTCTGTTTTTATGACTTTTCCATACAGAGCTGTATTACTTAGAAAATAATAAGGAATTTTAGATGCAGGTTTTTTTTTTTATCTCTTGCCTCAAGGCAAAAAATACAAATCATCTTTTCACTAGAAGTTAATAAATAAACAAAATAACATTAAAAAAAAGGAAAAAATAAACTACTTCTGGTTTCATTTCATCTCTTTCCAAACATTTATTGAGTTATAATTTCAATGAAATGAAGATCCTGATATATTTCAGAGCAAAGTCACAATTCAAATTTGATACACTGGTTTTATCATTTTCAACTATATCTTAGAATGGTTACTTTTTCCATAGCAGATTTTGTAGTGAACAGGATGGTGTTAGAAGCATATCTACATGTAATATCATATTTTATATGGGATAGTGTTTTATCATATCACGAACTCAACTCTTTCTTTGCAGGAGTATGACTAGAGATTAAATCCTCATCCTACTGAAGTCTTGGCAACCCTCCCCATGACTATAATACAGCCAGAATTTCAATACAGGTTTGCCCTCATAGTGGGAGTTGCATAGTTAATTAATGATAATATTTGTGCAAATAAAATATGTATGAAATCCATAATTGCCATTTAAAGGTGGAAAAAAATATTTAAAACTAATTATCCACTGTCTCCTCAGCTGTCTCTTAAAGTGTAAAGTAAGATATTTTTTGTCCTTTTTCAGGTATTATGACAAAATAAACAATAAAAATAATATTCAAAATAAATATCTATCAATTCTTTACATGTGCACACAGTTACAAATCCTTGCTTCTTTTCTCATGTGAGAGTAAATTTTGATTTTGTGCACTGGTGCTCATTTGTGTGCAATTAAGTATGTAAATTTGACAACTTCACCTATAAATGATTTAATAGATATCTCTGCAACACTTTGTGTACATATTCTTTCTTGACAGTTTGAGATTAAATGAAAAATGCATGCAAATAAAGCTCCAATCTTTGTGTGTAAATCTAGGCTTCCAAAGCACCTAAAGCCTTCGGCAAACCATGTGATTATCTAGGACTGTGTAGTAATGTTTGGATTCTTCCATGCATCAGATATCTTTAAAATACATTTCTCAGTACACCCTTTACTTTTATTCTAATTCATTTCCTACAAGACAAGATTTGACATTCGAGGACAGCCACGTCACTGAGATTATACTTCTGACTCTATAGATGAAACTGCATAAACACTGAAACTGTGTACAAATCCAGGTTTGAGTGGTGTACTTAGGTATCAGAAATCTCCGAGCACTCATCCTGACACAAAATGACTATGCAATACCTTTGCAGTCTCCAGCCAAGTGCACTGGCAATTACATAGCCTCTCAAATCTTAGAGCACAGTATAGGATGATCCCTCACTAACTTGTGGACACAAGCTGCAAAAGAGGTCAAGTTTCCCTCCATCTTTTTAAGAAGTGTTGAGTCTCAGTTCTGAATAGAAAGATTTAATATCAGTATGAGCACTTAACTAGATAAAACTACTGGAAGGATAACTTTGAAAATATAATCCTTAGCTCTTAATCAAAATTTTACGTTCTTTACTATTATTCTGCTTAAAAAGAAAGACTGAAATCAGGCCATGTCAAAAATTCACAATTCTATGCTACCATTAAAAATAATACCTCAATGCACATCAGGGCTTTAATATAATGACTGTAATGTGAATTATGTATTTTATCATGTATCACACACATGCTGCAGAAAATGATTCACAAGCAGAGCTCTGTTTGACACTTATGATATACAAAGGAATGGAATATATGCCATATATCATGATAATGAAATATGTTTTTTTTATTACGAAAATAATCCACTCAAATTTTATTTCTTTTTCACACTGCACTAGGTGCCCATATGGTATCAAGTATTAAAAGCATGAGTGTTTATTTTATTTTTTTTTTTTCCAAGGACTAGCACTTTAGCTGTAATGCCAGTCAGTTCAGTGAATATTTCTGTAAAGGCTGGACAAATTCAGTAATCACTCATTGATTAAAAATAGGACTTCTTTCTATAACACTCAAAATATTCCACTCTAAGACTGTTTAGAAAAATATATACACTTTTCATTTCAAAATCTTCCAAAATATTGAAATATATTTTCAGCCATTATTAACGAGACAGGGTAAGATAAAGCAGTGCATAGGAATGGACTAAATGACATAGAAACAATGTACTGTGATGGTATGCTTCTCTCTCACTTCCCACAAGATTTCTCTTTAATATGGTCACTGAATAAAAGAATTCTGCCTGAGAGTAGGAAGGCCCTACAGAGGGATCCGGACAGGCTGGATAGCTGGGCTGAGGCCAATGGGATGAAGCTCCCCAGGATCAAATGTCAAGTTCTGCACTTTGGTCATAACAACCCCAGGCAATGCTACAAGCCTGGGGCAGAGTGGCTGGAAGACTGTGTAGAAGAAACAAATCTGAGGGTACTGGTCCGTGCTCAGCTGAACATGAGCCAGCAGTGTGCCCAGGTGGCCAAAAAGGCCAATGGCATCCTGGCTTGTAACAGAAATTGCATTGTCAGCTGGAGTAGGGAAGTAATTGTCCCCCTGTACTCAGCACTGGCGAGGTCAAACCTCAAGTACTGTATTCAGTTTTGGGTCCCTCACTACAAGGAAGACATTAAGGTGCCAGAGCACATCCAGAGAAGGGCAAG
>VXAB01008334.1:917645-951789 GCA_013399175.1 Odontophorus gujanensis | reverse complement strand
AGAGGAGAGGAGAGGAGAGAGAAAAAAAAGGAAAAAGGAAATGGAAATCAGAAATATCTCCTCGGAAATCCCTGCTCTTTCTCCCCCTGCTGCCACCTTTGCCTGCAGCAGCACAGCACACCGCAGGTGTGAAATAAGTCTTCCAAAATGTAATCTGACACAAATCGCCGTGTTTAATCCAAGCTGGCACATGGGATGAGCGACTGAGCTGTGATGTTGGGCAAATGTTTCACACTGGGATAAAATCAGGGACCAAACAATTAGAGTAGCAAAACCAGCACAAGGGCAAACAGGTCCTGATATCCCAGATTCACTATGAGCTAGAAGATTCTTGGGCACAGAATGGCTCCTGCCACTGCCCCCATGGCCATGAGCTGATAGTGGGGATGCTTCAGTGTGCATTGGAAGCCCATGCTGCCAACACCATCCTGGCAGGATTACCCCTAGGAAATGGGGATAGAGATGGAGGTGTCACAGGAGCATGTGATGTGCCAGTCTCCAGTGCCTTTTGCATCATTTCAGACATTTTGGCTGGCTCAGCGGTGTTCTTGTTTTTGTTTCATGCATCAGCAGCACTGATTGCAATTGGGGCTGAGCTTTTCCCAGACACCTGTCCCTGTAGAAGGGACACAGTTGCCCACTGCAGCTGTGCTATCTGTGCCATGGAGTGAAGCTCGGAACAGGAGGATTGTAGAATAACCTGCTGGTGACCTGTATTATAATGTTGTCTTCATCTGTGTCCCTGCGGACTTGTTATCTCATCTGATGGACAGAAGGATGCTGGTTTGACTATTCATGCAAGAAAAACTCTCCCTTCCCTATGCTAGTGCTAACTTGTAGGAAATAAATACATCTTGGAAGAAGACAGATTTACAAGAAAGAACAGGGAGTGGGGAGTCTGCTCAAGTAAATGTGCTGCTTGCTAAGCACCTTGGGGTCCCACCATGGCCACTCAACCCCATGTCCCCAAGCTCCGAGACCCCTTCCAAGCACACACCACACGTTTTCTCCTCACCTGGTGTCTGCTCCTCACTCCCTTCAAAGGGATGGAGAAGACCTCGGTTGAGCACTGCCCCATCCTAGAGCTCGCTCACAGCTGAGCCATGAGACGGGCTGCCCCGCCGTGCTGATCCCTGCTAATCACACGTCTGCTGCAGCAGAGTTCACGGCGAGTTCGTTAGTGGCATCACTTTGGGGGAGGCTTGATTGACAGTGTTAATAACACCGAGCTGCAGCAGAGTGAGCCTGCAGGGCACGCTGAGCCCTGACGGGGTGCACGGCGGCTCCTCCTCGGCTCACTGGGGAACCAGGGAATTAATAGCAATATAAAAACCACCCTGGTGTGTATCTCCGGCTGTCAAACCTACTCTCCTGGAGGTTTCTCCCATCGTTGGAGGCATAATTAGCCTTTGGAGCACACACCGAATTGCTACGTGCAAAATCCACCCCAAGGCGGCTCGGCCAACACAAGCCTTCCCGCACCAAGCATCACTTATGGCTGGCTGGAGGTTTTAAGGAGGTTTTTCAGGACTAGAGCCTATTTGAAAGATCATTTAGAAATACACAGGCTTCAAAGCCAGCTCCTACCAATAGACATTTTTGCTCCTAGGCAAAAGATGGCTTGGGATGGTTTCTACCCAAAGAGATGCTGGTGGGAGCCGCAGAACCATGGCATCCATGTTTGCTCCCTGCTTCTGTGCTCGGTGAACATGGAGGGCAAAAAAAAAAAAAGCAGTGACACAGTGTGGAAAACATTTCCCTTGGTATTTATTTTAGGGGAGTTCTCTGGTTGGAAAGATTTCAATAGTTCAACGTTGTGCTGTCGATCTTAGGAAAATACAGATTTCCCTGGGTGACGTGAGGGCGCTGACTGCTTTTCTGCTGGGATGCTGGAGTGTCTGGTTTGGAATGGGGTGAAAAAGCAAAATATCAAATAGTGAGGTTGTACTTACACTATCAGACAAGTTGTGACCGTCTGAGAATGAGGGACATGGGAAACCCCTGACGGGGTTGGGAGTGCTCCTACCAGAGGAGATGGAGACAAAGCGTGCTGGGAGATGCACAGGGTCAGCACAAGGGTCAATGGAAAGTTCCTATTAGATGGATGAAAAAGACTTCAATATGAGTGGTAGAACAACAAAAAGACAAGATGTGGGGAATGTCCGTCCTTGGAGACACACAAAACCTGCCAGAACAAGGCCAGGAGAACGCGATTTACCTCCAGACTTGGCCTTAACATCAAAGCTGACCCTGCTTTGAGCAAGAGCTTGGGCCAGAGAACTCTGAGCTCCCTTCCAACCTAAATTATCTCAAAATCTTAATGACTTTTCCACAACTAGATCCAGTTCTCAGGGAGGAGTTGATATGTATTGAACTGGCTGTATGAAGACCTGATGAGCAGTGTCTGCACACTACCCTGTTGTATGTTCATCCTCCATACCACGAATTTCACTTGAGAAAGGGCAGCATGAACATATTTTAGCTCTTCTTGAGGAAAGGAACATTTTCCAGGTAATTCCTCTTCTAGAAGGTGCCTTTGCAAGCAGAAAGGTGCAGGAAATGAGGGTTTCAGTGAAGTGAGCTCCTGCCCCAGGGCTGGCTGCAGATGGTTCACATGCAAGCCCTCCACAGTGTCCCTGCTTTTGTTATCTGGAAGTATTTCCTGCTATTCAGCCCTGCTCTGTATTTCTCTCTGTTATTCCTAGCCGAAATTTCTTCTCCCTCACCACAGCACACCCTTCATGGAGGGATCAGAGCAGCAAAACAGAAGGGCGACAGGGAATGTGGCCTATAAAAGCAAAGCTCTGGGTGATGTCACCAGGGCCCCAAAGAGACATGCAGCGAGTCTCCGTCCAACTGTTTAGTCTGGGTCTGATCCAGAAGCCAGGGCAGCTAAAGGGACTTTTCATGCTGGGCCTTGAGGTGCTGTGTTTTTGGGAATGTTGGCCCAAAGAGTCCATCCTGGCCCCTGTATCTGCCTCGTCCACATCCTGACTTGATGCTGGTGTGAGATGCACGGTGGTGGCAGTCCTGTGTTGGATTGCTGGGTACCAGAAATGCAAGTGATGAACTGGGCACAAAGCTACATTGTCCTCATCCCTCACCATCATCAGTGCTGGAGCAGAGCTTGCTTGCAGGCTTGCACCTCGCTTCCTCTCCTGACATGGCTAATATGGACAAGAGGCTGAGACAACAAACAGGATGCTCCAGGTGGTTATCATGTATGTGGCATTATATTCGTCATAGTACGGTTCTACAGTTATCACACAATTACTATGACACTACAGTTATATTTACATGATGCACACAGAGACCAGTGCTTCTCCTGGTTTACAAAACCCAAACACCACCACTTACCATACTCAACCCTACAGATCCTTCAGCATTCTGGTAGCTCTGTGCTGGGTTGTCCCCAGTGTGCCCAGGCCACTCCTGTGATGAGGGCCCAAAACTGGACCCAGCACTCCAGGTATTGCTTCACCTGGCTGATGATACCAGGTTGAATGCCAGGACAACATTAGCCTTCTTCAATGGCAATAGTACGTTGCTGGCTCACACTCAACTTGGTACCAACGAGGACTACCACCAGCTCCTTTTCCCCTCAGGAAGCAATCAGAGCTGACCCAAAGCCCAAAGCAGTCCCTAGACTCCCCTCCACAGCTTGCCTTCAATTAAAACATCCATCCCCTCTCCCTTCTCCCTCCCTACAGTGGTGGTACATAGCAAGAGCTGTATGCGGGCAGACCCATGGCATGGAACAGGTTGCCCTGAGATGAGGAGGTGCCCCATCCCTGGAGATACCCAAGGTCAGGTTGGATGGACTCTGAGCACCTGATGGAGCAGTGGGTGTCCCTGTTCACCACAGGGGAGTTGGCCAGATGACCTTTAGGGATCCCCTCCATCCCTAATGACGCTACGATTCTGTGATTTAACGCACACGACACAAGCACGCAAGCAGCGAGAAAGGAGTTTACTTTGCTTTTTGAACTTCGGGTTTCTGGAAGAAAAAGCAAACCGCTCAGAGATTTTTCTTCCCCTCTGAGACTTTGGTATCAGACTCTGATAAGTGCTTTCCCGGCGGGATATGAGAACCAGTTGGCAGAGACAAGGGCTCGTTACACAAGCAGAGCTGGACATGGGAACTCAGCACAAACAAATCGCTTTGATAACCAGGACTGAGTTTTTTTTTGTCTTTCTGGGCAGCCTTAGCAGTCACTGTCTCTTTTTCTATGCAGCAGGAATTGGAAAGTGTAAGAGAGAGCAGGAGACCTCTGCAAGATCAAAACAAATCCCACAGGACTGCCAGTGACTTCCATCCCCTTGCCCCTAGGTTTAGGCTGCCCCACATTGCGTCCACAAGGATAGAAACACACCCCCAAAAAGCACCCACACCACACCGGCCATGGATCCTGCCCCAAGTCCATGGGGAACACACGCTGGTTTCTGCACACAAAAAACTCATTGCACGTATGCTTTGACCCATTGAAACTCAATTCCCGAATGCTGCTTGCATCTCAGTGCTAAGTTTTAAGTCAACCTAAAACAATACTTTTGGAGCAAGAAAAGAAGCTGAAAAAAAGGCAACTCAGAACCATAGAATCATAGAATGATATGGGTTGGAAGGGACCTTTAAGAGATTTAGTTCCAACCCCTCTGCTATAGGCAGGGACACCTCCCTCTAGACCAGGTAACTTAAAGCATTGTTTTCATCATTTTGGAGGTTGGTACCCGTGCCAACTTTTGGACTCAATATCATAAATAAACTGCTCTGCTCTCCATATTTTGAGTGAAGGTGGATGGAAGCAGAGAGATGGAAGAGAGGAATGAGAGGAGTGTCAGTAGGCTTCCCCACTCCCTTGACATATTGCTTCCTCCACCCAAAAAAACACAGAAAAAAGGGTCTTGCAAGGTGATACTGAACCTACACTGAGCTCGCCAAGTTCTACATGACTTCAAAAAGCAAAAATCACCATCTGCTGTTTGCTTTGAGCTGATCAACTGGAAGCATCGTGATGCTGAAGATGGCAAAGTTTCAGGGAGTTTCTCCCATCATGTAAGGGACTGCACTCCTGGTTTCTCTGGCTTACAACAAAGTATTTGGGTCAAGTTTGCCTTTCCAAGAATGACTGCTAATTTTAGGAATACTCCAAAGCTTGTTCATTTTCAATCACTTTTATGGGCTGTCCTGCTGTCACAGTGCATAACTGCTGCCAGTTGGATGAACCACTGCAGAAGTGAGACGATGGGGACAGAACTGCACTTTCTGAATGGTAACAGAACAGCATTGTGGTCCCCAACCCCTCTGTCAAGAGAACAATGGTCTCACCAATGAGATGTTGGGTGAGTGCAGAGGAGGCAGCATGGTGTTCCTAGCTGCCAAAATGTCCACCAGATACACAGGATCCAGCACAGGGCCCATGTGTACAGTGTGTGGCAGACTTTAGTTTTGCTCAGGTGAAATGCATTCCCTCAAACCAATCTCTCTCTCTTTTTAATATCCTTTCCAACAGATTCCCTCAAACTCTGAAAAATAGCACCAGTCCCCAGGAACACTGTGGGAACTGGGTATCCCAGTGCCTTTAAATAAATTTTGGATTGCCATCTTTCCCTGCTGTAGTTCTTCCATCAAGAAAACATTCCTGCAGCAGCCCTGGCATGAGAAACTATTCAAAATGGGCTGTTTTGTGCCAGGTGTCATGGAGTGAGAAACAGCATTAGCTCAGAGATGCCAGACTGGAAGAGAAAAGGCAGATGAGGAATGAAATGAAGTACTAACCTTGCAGAAGTGAGGAAATGACTTTATCTTCTGGCTCCCTTGACCCCTTGGCTACAACAATTTTTTTTTCTATGGTATTTTCCTTGTGGAGATTTCCCCCTGTTCACATCTAGTTTATGTCTAGATGTGGTCAAGGTTCATGTGTCTGCCCGAGCCTTTTACTCACTGACAAAACATTTTTTGACACAAAAAAACCATGCTTGCCTCCAGGTGCTCGTTGTCTTCTAGTGGCTTTGGCATACATGAACCAGCTCCCTTTCAGAGAAAATGAAGCCATTGATCCCTGCCCATATGTGCCCTGAAGGCAGTGGGGATATATAGAGAGCTATGGGTCTGGACCACTAGGACGCCCTCCAGTTGGTATCAGAACCAGATTACACCTTCTGCCCTGAAATACAGGAGGCAAGAGGAGTCTCAGCACCTTCAAGCTATTCACTGGGTCCCACA
Organism: Odontophorus gujanensis; assembly: GCA_013399175.1. Lineage (NCBI taxonomy): Eukaryota > Metazoa > Chordata > Aves > Galliformes > Odontophoridae > Odontophorus > Odontophorus gujanensis. The sequence continues at coordinate 945,566 of VXAB01008334.1, read as the reverse complement.
GGGGCAAGGAGCTCCCCTCTGACCGAGACAAATGCTAGACATCATGTCCCATCCAGATTGTCTTTGAATATGCCCATGTTTTCCGTGAACAGGTTAAGATGATCCTAATTTGACCCAAGTCACTTCAGCCTGAATCAAACTCAGGCCTTCCACAAAGGCAGCGGTGACAATCATCGGGATTTCCATCTTGGATTTGCCACAGATCTTACATTTCAGTGGGTTTTACCAGAGAGCTGGGCAATTTTTTTTGGAGGCAGTGAGGTAGATGAGAGAAGGAAATGAGAACACCCATTACTCCAAAGAGTGAGCGAACACTCTGAGTGAGTGTATTTGAGGCAACCAAATCTGCCACTGCCCATCGCAGTGGTTCAGTACTCCTCCAACAGAAACACACACAGGAAGCATTTGAGGATATTTCAGGGAAAGGGGAAAGAGCAGCAACACTGTTGTGTCTGTAAACTCTGTAAAACGAGAGGAATTGGCCTAGCTTGCCTTGCATTGAATTCTCAGTCCTGGATCCTCTTGTATCTCATGGTGCTTACCTATGGAGCATGGTCAGCACCACAGCTGCAGACACTGTGCCTAAAGAACAAAACTTCTCCACAAGACCATTCTCCCTCTAACCACGTAAATCACAGACTCAGACAGTTCAGCTCTCCTGAAGTCCCTTCCAACTGGAATTATTCAATATTGTTACCAGTGTCAACTGATCTCTTTGGTATCACACGCTCTTTATGTTCACACAAAGCCCAGTTACCATTTGTTTAAGCCAATATCTCTGGAAAAACAAAAAATAAATGGAAAGAGGGAGTGCTGCTTATAATTTATCACTTTGTGGTTTTGGCATTTCACAGCAGGCTCTTGTGATGCCTTTCTGCACCAGACTATAGTGTCCTTAGCACCTTTGCTGGGAGAGAATATCACATTCACGTGTGCACTCCAACCCCCCAACTCTTCTGAAAAATTAACCAACAGTCATAGAAAGCTCAGAAACACCATTTCTGCAATACTTTCACGTTCCTTTTCTTATACTTCAGCACTGACAGCAGTAGTCAGCTAGTCTAATACATCTTGGTGCTGCTGTACGTAGGGAGAAATAATCTATCATTATAATACATCTCTTACCCCTTCATTTAGGCACCAAAGGTCACAGTAGCTGTTTCTGCCACAGCCTCTCTCATGTCAGGAGCTGCTCATGCATTTTCTTTCTACTAAACTCAGAAAAACCTTGCTCTTGATGATTCATTGCCCCTTTCCATAAGAACAATCCCAATTTCTTCTCCTTTGATGTGTAACTCTGCACCAGGTTGTATTCTTACTTATTTTGTTTAAATCTACTCAGCTTGCCAAGTGACCCAGACTGTTCAATAGTGATGAATTTGTCTTCAGCATTTACTGCTTCATTACCCTTTGTGCCACTGGTAGCATCTCCCCACAAGAGCCATCAGATCTGTTTTACTTACAGAAATGGTCTGTAGATCCAGTATTAATCCCTGAAAAATGGTATGAAGAAAAGCCACATTTGAAGGTGGCATCCTTCTGGAGTCTATGAGGTTTTAATTCACCTGCCATGTGCACAGGCTGTACAAGCTGTCCTCGTTATCCTATAGCTGACCTGCCACTAATAGAGCAACGTGCTCTACTGCTTGGCCAAGGATTAATGTGGGACAATGGTCTTTTGCTACCCAAGGAATCATTTCTGAACACTTAGGCCTTCTGGTTTGGACGTAATTCCTTTAATCAGGACTAACCCACATCTGAAAAGCTGTTGTGTTCATTTCCTGTGCTTTGGTGGAAAAGTAAGAAAACTGCTGCTTCCAAGACCTCCAAGAGAATCCTGCAGGATCTTTTCACGCTGCCCTGCACATCTCTTCCTCAAGTATCAGATTTTCAGATCTCTCTATGGTCCTCCAGTGATGGATTCCCTTACTAGATGAAACTTGTAGGTGAAACCTGAGATGAAGCAGATGGAACTTGGAGATGCAAACTTTCAGGAAAATTTTAGGAACAGTTTATTTACTTTGAGGATGATCAAATACTGAAATAGGTTTCCTGAAGAGGTGGTTATGTCCCACGTCTGTCAGTGCTCAAGAGACATTTGCATAATGCTCTCAATAATATGTTTTAACTTTTGCCTAGCCCTGAAGTGGGTAGGCAGCCGGACTAGATGATCTTTAAAGATCTCTTTCAACCGAACTGAACTGTTCTGCTCTATTTGATTTGATTTGACTAGAGTCAACTCTACTCTACTCTACTCTACTCTACTCTACTCTACTCTACTCTACTCTACTCTACTCTACTCTACTCTACTCTACTCTACTCTACTCTACTCTACTCTACCCTACTCTACTCTACTCTACTCTACTCTACTCTACTCTACTCTACTCTACTCTACCCTACCCTACCCTACCCTACCCTACCCTACTAAAATCAAAGGCAAGTAGCCATCTCAAATTCTGTTTGGGGGAGATGTCTTCAGCAGAGGCAGTCTCCAGAAGCCATCCATTCAGAATTTGATAGCAAGGGAGGTCCTGGGTTTCACTGTAGGAAGAAAGGAACATTCTTCAGAAGGTACCATCTCAAAGACAGATGACGGTGTTCTGATGGATGCTGCTATGCTGTACAACTCTGCACTAGCAGACTTCATTATGCCCATCAGGAAGAGAAGTCAACAGAAGATGGTCTGCCCCAGAACAACCTACTTTTAACAGCAATGCTTATGTCACGGTTGTCTTCTAAAAAATTAGAGCTGTGAGGCCTATAGAAATGCCTGCAACAGTAGATATGGGATTTCTGTTCATTCCTATCTCCCAGTCAAACAACAATACATTGAGAACAGGCTTTTGACATCAAATATTTCTGGTCTGGCCAGAAGAATGTCCACAAATCTGTCTGAACGGGGCAGAAAAATAACCTGAGGACATGGTAACAGATTGTTTTGTTTAGAGACTTCTGTAAAATGAAAGAAGCCAAGGGAAAATGAACGAGTTGAAATGCTGAGAATCACTTTACAACAGCTGAGAAGCTACAGGATCAACAGGATCATTTAGTGGGATTGATGTGGATTAACTTTTCTTCTTCAATTTAAATTGCTTCATAAAAGTGGCTGCATCCCCAACACAGTCTCGCATTCTCTGCCTGATCACACAAACCTCATCTTCTTGGGAATCCAGCTAGTAGCCCACAATTTAGGTTTCAAAAGAGTGGGCACGAGTGTGAGTGCCAACTCCTCACCACCTCAACTGTAGAAGCAGTTCCTCTGCTTGCTAATGTGTGCTGTAAAGCTGCTAACAACACTTTCATTGGAGGGATGAACTGGAGGAAGCTCTTGCCAAGGGATGGCACTGATGTGTTATCGGTGGAGGATGGGACCTACCACCTCTCTGCTGGAATCCCAGTGGCCACCGACCCCGCTGCTGACCCCATCAATGTCTGAGAAGCCTTTCCAAAAGCAGTAAACCTCTCTCCTTTCATGTATAATTAAAATCCTCACTGGTTAATTTATCAGGGTACTCTGAGCTGGAAAAATGACCTCTTTGTTGACCCACTTAAACATGCTCCACTCAAACACAAAACTATCAGAAGAGCTAAGGGAAGTTGTGCTCAGACTGATGTCCTTTGTCCCAGCGATGCAGATCCAAGATGGAAGTGCTGGGACTCCCTGGCACGAGAGCAAAGGGCTGGACACAAGCCTTCACAGACAGAACCACAAAGGAAACATTCAGCCCACATGCCACATGGACTCTGCCAGAGAAACAAGAATCCCTGATTCTCCCTCACACTGCACTGACCTCTCCCCAGACTTGGGGATTTGGGAAGAAACTTAAATGCAAACAGATAATATGATGGTAGGCAGAGGACAAGCCCATCTGCAAGTGTTGGTCCAGGTGTCACCTCGCTTGCGTTCTCCTGCTGAAGGTGTCCACACGGGGGGGACTGTCCTCTACTTCACTCCTAGGTTTCTCCACATTTGCTCCTTAATTCAAAGGAACACATATGGGGTTTGGAGGACCGGGTGACTAGCACTGCAAGGCAGAATTGAGGAAACCAAGTGACAGTATAAACAGCAGTTGGCACCAAAAGTACCTCTGCAAGTGAAATGAATGGGATTAGTAGTCATTAGGTCTTGTTTTTCCATTAGTGTCATAAAGATGAAGTTGCTCTCCTCCCATAAAGTACTCAGACTCTGTGGGACTCTCAGGCTATTAGAGAGGACATAAAAGCTCGATCTGCTTCATCACTAAGAAAGTGCCTGGAAAGTGCAGTAGAGACAAAAAGAAGCTGCAAGTGCCTGTGTAGCCCCTTTCTGTGCTCTGTTCATTGCCCTGTCACACCAGCTTCGTGCAGGAGATTGTTTTAAAACCCACATGCAGAGACCTTGGAGACAGACCTTGGAAACAGACATGAAACACATCAATTTTTATTTGTTCTTAGCTTCATAAAGCTCACACATGACACCTGTTAAAAGATATAATATTCACAGAACAGAATAAACTGCAGCAGAAATCAGTACATGAGATCAGGAGGTGGGAGTTGGTGAGAAGTGATGCTGCAGCTGACATTTGTCTGTCAAAAGCTTGGAAAGAGGGGATTTACCCTGTTGTACTGCAGCTTTCCAAGTGCCATATCAGGATCCAATCTTGGATAGCTGTTACAGAAAAAAATGACTGATCTGCTATCTGCAAAAATACTTTAGGAGGTGGAAAGTGAAGTTATATGGTGGGTAGGGAGTAATTCTTCTGCCTGCAACAGTTCTGTGAACAAAGAGGTAGAAAACAGCACGTGGGAACCTGAACCTGAAGCAAAGAGGGGTGAAAAGAGCAGAAACTGATCAGTTTTATTACAGCATGTGTTTATCATCCCTCTAGAAGAGCGACTGGGATGGGGGTGGAAGACTTGGCAGCAGGAGGAAAATGACGTTTTTGAGATGTATTTGCAATGCTAACTCACATCTGGGATCAATCCTAGAATGGGAACACAGTGTCTGGCCTGGGCAGGCCAGAAGGAAGTGTTCTTTATGGCTAACCTGCAAGGAAAACGTGACCTTGTGAGCCAAGCATGACCTTTGGAGATGAGGTGTTCCTCAAGTGACCTGGGGTTGTGGACTACCGCAGATGCTTCCCAAAGGGAGCAGAGAGCTTTACTCTGAGCTGTGGGGACTTCCCTGCATGGACTGCCAAGGGGGAAAAGGTCCAGCTGCCAGTAGGAGCCCTTATCCTGAATCCTTTGGTGGAGCAGGTTGAGCTTGGTGGAGGTGGTTCTACTGAAAGCTGGAAGATGTTTTCTTCTCCATTTCAGGACCGCGCTGCTCATTCCCAGCACTTCTGTATTCTTATTTCCTTCTTATCTGATCCTACTTTGCACCGCTCCCACCGTTGTGTCTCTTCTTATCTCAGTGAAGTGACCAGAGAAACAAGTTACAGAGTCACTAAGGTTGGGAAAGACCACTAAGATCATCTAGTCCAGGTATCAACCCATCAAGACACAGGCAAGGGCATGGCACCTGCACACCATGATCAGGGCTTTCACCTACACACACCCTGATAAAAGCTTCGTGGTATTCCCTCACAAGGTCCCAACTGCAAATTCCACCAGAAGGCAGTTCATCTTCAGAAAAAAATGTTACTAAAAGATGGGACCTTTGTGACAATGCTGGAGGATGCACAGGGTACGTGGCTTTTCTGCCCAAACGTGATGAGGCTGTTGGGTTTTGGGAAGGCTTTGGGAAGGCTAAGAATCCACACCAGGCTACAGCATGCCAGTTTCCTTGGCTGAGAGTTAGCAAATACATACACACCATGCTCTGCAGAAGCCAATCCTTATGTTACCTCCTGACGCATGGGGGATCCCGGACTTTGCTTTCACTGTGAACTTCCTAAACCCTCCATATGTTCTCCGTCTGCCTTCACGGCAGGTGAGAGGGAAGAAATGGTTTGTGTTGACTCTGTGGGTGCTCTCTGCAAGCACCAAGTGCTCAAGAGGTTTTTGCAGCTGAGTAAATAGGAGTGAAGCCTGTTGTAGATCTCTGCCCTCTGTCTCTCTTGGCCTCCCACTGGCGAGGATGAGCAATGGGATCCCTGCTGAGATCTCCACCCTGAGCAAACACCCGGAGAACAGTGAGGGTGGGCTACACACACAGCCCAGCTGCTCCTGAATTACTGCTCTTAGTGTCTTGGGAATCAGAAGAAAGGAAGTCCTATGCTAAGCCAAGGGTGTACCCTTGCCTTAGCCAGAAAGACTGGGAAGAGATGGGAGAATGAAGGCTGGGGAGATGGCAGCAGGAGCATCTTCAAAGGTTGTATTATTATGCCTAGAGCTGAGGGTTATTATTGACTTTTTCTACTGGAGAAATCATTCTGTACACGTATAAGTGAGTTGAGAGTGCTGCTCTGAAGACCCCCACATCAATGGAAAGCTGCAGAGGAGTTCCAGCCTGACAAAGCTCATTTTTCACTGTCACAAAGGAGAAGACAGGAGGATGAGCCCAGTGAAAGGCAATCAGATGGAGCATTTCTGGAGAGCAGTCCTATATAAGCCCATCCCTAAGTTCAGCCAAGGTGTGAGACTTCCTCCAATCTACACTTTCTTAAAGAAGGCAAGGGGGCATCATGAACCCATAAAACTCAGCACTCATGCTGGCTTTGTATCATAGAATCATTAAGGTTGGAAAAGATGACTCAGATCATCTAGTCTAATCCCAACCCACGCCCACCATGCCCACTGAACCATGTCCCTCAGTGTCACATCCACTCTTTTCTTGGACACCTTCAGGGATGGCAACTCCACCCCTTCCCTGGGCAGCCCTTTCCAATACCTCACCACTCTTCTGGAGAAGAAATTTCTCCTACTATCCAATATAATATGCCACAACTACTTGGGTTTTCTACCCCATGCTTGATGACCTGCAAAGATGACAGTGCCCATATCACCATCATGGCCAGGTGCCACAATCCCAGGAAAATGTCAATAAACCAGAGAAAATTCAGAGCAGAAAAAAGCAAAATATTACCACAGAGTTAGAAAGACTGACTTCTTGAGATAAAGTGTTTAGCTTGGCTTAATGGCAGCTTAGCAGGGACCCGGCAACTTAACAATCTGCAAATATTTGAAAGGTATAAACAGTGAATACAAGAGGGAAATCACCAAGTGAAGCTTGTAGGGTAGGATGAGAAGGAATGAGAAGAAGGCACCACGCCAAGTGCTGACCCAGTCTTAAGTCTCTCCATTTATGTGACTCAATATAGAACCCCTATGTTGGGTTTCACCTCTATGCATACCAACAAGGAGAAGATTTCTAGATATTGATGCAATTTTAAGCTCATCAGGGCAAGGGCCCTGTACTCCACAGGTCTTCTTTAGGTGGGCCTGTGATTCTTATGGGTCACTTCCAACTTGGGATGTTCTATGATTCTGTGATTCAGGTTAAGCCCATTTCATCACCCACATCCTGTTTTCCTCTTCTGCCACCACCAGCTTCAAGGCACATGGATGGGTGATGACTTTCAGGTGAAACTTTGGAAGGACAGATCTGTTAACAAGTATTTTCTTAATTCATGTTAATCTCAGGCTGGATATTAGGAAAAAATTCTTCTTTGAAAGAGTGGTCAAGCTCTGGCACAGGCTGCCTGAAGAGGTGGTGGAGTCACTGACCCTGGAAGTGTTCAAGATACAGTAATTAGGGACATAGTTCAGTGGGCAACACTGGTGGATAGCTAGACTAGGTAATCCTAGGGCTCTTTTCCAACTCTAAAGATTCTATGATCTTATGAGTCTAATTTTGGAATCTTATTTACTTGGGGAAAACATCCTTAAAACAAAACAAAACAAAACAAAACAAAACAAAACAAAACAAAACAAAACAAAACACCCCAACATCAGCCCCTGAAGCAATTCGTTTCAGTGTTTCATAACTATGTTTGAATTTTCTCTCCTCAAAGTGACACCTGTTTTCAAATTGGAAGGGTTAAAACAATAGCTCAAAATCCAAATATTGAATCTACAGTTGAGGGAAATATTTATTCTTCTTTCAAGCAAAGTCCTCCTCCAGCTTCACTGAACTGCCAGCAATCCCCCCAAAAGATGACATCTACGTATGTCTTACAGGGTGAATCAAAGCAGCTTGAGTTCTCTGTAGTGATGCTGCTAAACCCCGAACGAGAAGGGCATATCCCAGTAGGCACCAAAAATTGCTTATGGAAGGGAAGATTCAAATTTAGAGTGGCTGCAGGCTATAAATAGTCTGCAGATCTAAAATACATTCCACTTTGGCTAGAAATGCCTTTGGCCTCGTAGTCATAAACACTCCTGCCTTTTATAGTTGAACCAAATATTTGGTTTCTATAGTTATAACAGTGAGTACCCGGTGGTCTTTATTTTTAATCCGCGCAGTGTTTGCATGAAGAGCATGGCAGCAGTTTGTGGGGACAGTGGTGGAGTCTGGACCACAGGTGCATCATTAAAAATAAACCCATGAACAGCACAAAAAGCTCTCCCCAAAGCATCCAAATGCACTGAGGTTCGCTTGTAAACAGCATTTGCTTTTCAGATGCTGCACTAAGTGCACTGAGAGTGGAAAAGGCCAAGGGACCGGTGATTGCTAATATAATAATGAGGCTCTGTCCTACTAATCTGATGTTCTCAAAGCACTTTGAGAGCATTCATCATCCTCCCAGCGGGACAGGTCGTGGATCATCGCTCCCAGCTTGTGACTGGGTGAGAGATGGAGAGGTTGGGTACCACTGGTCAAGGGAGGGCTGAATTGTTTTATATATGTATGTATTTATATGTAACAGTCATGTTCATCTCCCAGGAACCTGCTTCAAAGGAGCCCGTTTCTCCTTCTGACAGCATTATTATTCAGTGCTTAATAAATCAAACACCCATCCTCCAGTATTAATGATGGAAGGGAAAGGAAATTAAAGCTGACCTGCGTGGCTTCGAGATCACAGGATAACTCCCCATCCATTTACCGTAATTTAAGGTGATTAAATCTTGCCTGTGAGAACTAAAAAGGCTTCAATTAATGCGGTGGCCCACCTTCGAGGTGCACTCAGGGTGGGAGACTGGGGTCACCAAGGGGTGCATGGAGGTTTTCAAGCATTACCTTGTTTCTCCATTCTCCCAGGCAGTGAGCAAACCTCACACAGCAGTTTTGCTTTTTACTTTTTCTGGAGAAAGCCTGAATTCAGCTTTTTAGCAAAACTGTGTCTGTGCCACTGAATAGATCTGAATCAACTATCAGGTATGGCCAGGAAAGAATGAAGATAAACGTGGCTGGCATCTTCTTACCCTCAGACTCCACCACAGTGAGACAGGTGCCAGAAATGAATAAAACAGGCAATAAAAAACCTTGAGCAACATGACATTATTAGTGATTGCTAATAAAACACCAGGGTCAACGTTTCATTATTAAGGATCTCCACTAGCTGCCAATGGCATTACTGCAATGCCAACTACAGGTGCAACTCCTAGAGCCACTCCCTATATTGTGTTCTGGATGGAGGAGCAACTCACATTTATTTATTACGTGTGACACACTCCTGAACTCATCCCTGATGGGATGACGTATGTCAGTGGGTCATACTAAAAATCCAACAGCATGAAATCATTTCACACTGGGACTCCCCAGTACCCCTCTCTGCTACGTCAAGTCACAGACTCACAGAACAGTTGGGGTTGGAAGGGACCTCTGGGGATCACCTAGTCCAACCTGCTGCTAAAGCAGGTTCCGTACAGGAGGTGACACAGTCAAGGAAAAGCTGTATGTGACAAAAAGCACCTGGAAATCACGGGGATTTATTGTGAAGCCACAACGAGAGGCATAATATTTTGAATTACCCCAGAGGGACAGGTTGCAGCATGACTCATGTGGTCTTGACCCCTTGCTCTCTGGAGGGCACAAAGGTCTTGAATTATCCCAGGTTAGGGCTGCCTGCACAGTGCTAGATGGGAAAAATGGATGATGATGGGAGAAAATAGCACAGGAGTGGGCAGAAATATAGATGGCCCAGGTGAGATTACAATCCCCCTCCCCCAGCTTTTCTTACACAGTGTTGGATGCAGCGTTCAACCTCCACATTTTGCTCAGAAAAGGAAACTTCAGCCCAAACCTGACTGTTAGATCCTACTCCCAGCCTGGCCAAAGGGGAAAGGCAGAATTACAGGAAGAAATTCCTTGCCCAGCAGCGTGTTGGCCAAAGGGTGACATCTCCAGTGGGGATGTGACAATGGTGAGTGCACCTGAAAGATGCCAAACACTGGTCTTTCAACCCACACCAGTCACTTCTGCATTGGTCAGTCAAATTCTGATGTCAGAGAAATGCCCCAAAAAGGCATAAACTTTGACCTGTGCTCCCCAAATCCCTGCAGAGGTGTCACCCCTGAGCTGGCAGGCCTGCATGGCATGACACTGCTCACTCCACTCATAATGTTTTGCTCCCTGAAAATTCACACTGTCAGCCCTCCCTTTGCCTCTCTGTGGCATTCAAATGCCCTGCACTTGCCCAAAGTCACTCCGTATTCCTGATATTTTTAGTTTACTGGCAGACATCTCAAAGCTGCATGGAATTACAGCAAACCATTCCCATTATTTAATCCCTCCCCCTTGGATTCCCAGTGTGCTTAAAAGCAACGCTGGGGAAGACAAACATCACTGCTCTCCATCAACTGGTTGTGGACGACCTCAGCTCTTGAAGTCTTTAAATCCTTACGCTTTTTTGGGTTGCTCATACTCCCCAGTGACTCTGCGGACCTTGAGTGGTTTTTGGGTGAATTCATATTAGGAATTATTTAACAAGGAATTATGGAAGGGATTTTCTTAGCTGTAGATTCTTAGAAATACAGAGTGGTTTCATGGTGGAACAGCAGTCCTGTTAGGGAATATAAGGTCCTGTGCTTCTTCCAGGGTGCCCTGAGGTTTATTTGGGCAAGAACATGAAAATACTTGTGATTACAATCATTACTTTACCACCTGGTAGCACGCAAAATAACTCGGAATCATCCATGGTTATATGAGAAGAACAACAAGTACTGCATTCTTGTTTAGGATGGATTTGTATTTCCCTGCAATTTTTGGGACAAGGGTTGGACTGAAAGCTGATCATGCCATGTAGGCGCAAGAATTGATGTATATTATGGCAATAAGACTCTTCATTCCATGCTGAAGCTCAAGTTGGGTCCAGCAATCTACTGTGTGTGTGTCCTGGTCTCACACATGCCCAAATGCTTTATGTAGGTTGGAAAAACTCAAGGAAATGGACTTCTTTTTCTCTCTCCCTCTTTTATTTATTTTTCCTAGGATCCCTGATGCTTTTTCCCATCCCTGATGCTCAGCCTAAAATCTGGACAAACTCCACCAGCTTCAAGCTCTCCTGGCTTTACAGCTCTACCAAGAGGAGGTTACAAGGACAACAACAGCCACTGAATAATGCAGCCCAACCTACCAAGGACCACTGTTACCTATCTGGATCTGCATTGTGGCCAAAGGTCCTCCAGGTTTACTTTGCTTTCCCAGCATACCCACAGAAAAAGGTGGAGAAATCTCTCTAATAGTGAAATTGCCTGTTCTGGAGAAAAGCATCCCCCTAATTCAGATAGCAGAGGGCACATTCAGTATTCAGGGTATAAAAACCCACTGAGTGCAGCTATGGCTGATGCAGAAAGGCAGATTAGATAGCAGTGCTTCCTAAGCTATTTCTTTATACTTCATCATCATTTAAAAATGGATAATCTGCTCCTCTATAAAAGCACTGCCTTCCTCTGGGAACATCTTTGGCTGATGCACTGACCCTGATCAATCCTAAAGCTGGCTTTGTACTGAACCAGGAGATGGCAACAAAAAGTGGCATTTTGGAAACCCAACCCTGGTGTGGGCAAGGATGGAGTTGTGCCTCAAAAAAACTGCCAGCAGCTTATTTACCATGTGTTGACCCTCCTGGTGTCTGTTCCATGAGAGCTCAGAAAGGAGGACAGAGACACTGTTTACCTCTATCCTTGTTTTTCTCCTTTCTTATGAATGCTTTGGAAACTTAATGATGACGTTTTTATTGTTTTTACAATTGTTTTCTATTCTATTTATTTCTATATACGTTTTTTAAATACCCACTGCAGCAGCCACAGCTGGGAGTCACTCTCAGCTCTTTGCATGGTGTTATTTTGCCTTCTGTTTTCCTGCCAGTTCTCTGGGTACATAAAGAAGGTGGTCCCAGACACTGCCCTTTTGGATGAGCAGGGAGAGGTGGTGAGAGAAACCCTTGTCTTCTGCACCCAACCTTCCCCTTGTCCCCATTTCTCACCAATTTATAGTAACAGGAATAGAAGGAACAGATAGCCTTCAGGGCCTGGCACAGCCACATACTCTCTCACCTGCCCATGCTAAGCATTAACACCCTCAAAATCCCTGTTATCATGCTATTTCACCTACCAGTTGCAATACCCAGGGTGTTGGCTGCTGCTGGCTCTCCTTCACAGCAGCAACACCTATGGCCATGCTACGCTGACACATTCTTGTCACACCTCACAAGCTAAGCAGAGCCAGTTGCAGTTAGTACTTACTTAGGAGACCTTTGGGGAGACATTTCAATTTACAACATCCTCTAATTCTGAAATTCACCCCATCGTACAGATGCTCCATCCCTGGAGGCGCCCAAGGTCAGAATAGATGGGGTCCTGGGCAGCCTGAGCTGGTGGGGGCAACCAGCCCATGGCAGGGGTTGGGACTGGATGGGTTTTAAGGTCTCTTCTAACCTAAGCCATTCTATAATTCCACAATTCTATGATTCTATAATCTTGCTTTCATTATTTGCCCAGAGAGGTTGTGGTCTCCTTCTATGGAGATATTCAAGACCCTTCTGGACATCTACCTGTGTGATCCATTGTAGGATACTTGCTGTAGCAAAGGGGTTGGACTCAATGAGGTCCCTTCCAAGCCTTCTAATTCTGTGGTTCTGTGATTTCCAGCCCCTCGCCCATCTTTTAAAAGCAGATGAGTTTTTCTCCCAAGTCCTTTCCCTCCCCATCACCTCTGCTGACAGATATTCAGTTATGTTCAGCACATGGGGGATGAAAAGCTCTGGGGAGGGAGGAGAGATGAAGAGCCAGTTCTGCTCTGGATCGATGCACTTCCATCGAACGGAAGGCAGAGGGACGGAGTGGCCGTGCCCTCAGGAGTGGTTGATCAATCAAACCTGACAGTCCCCACAGAGGACCTGCCTCTGAGGTCAGGCTGGTTATTTTTAGGAAGAGCTTCCCTCTGTTGTCCCTTTCGTGCAGCAGGAAACCTTCTCCTGGACACTATATATATATAAAAAAGCAACAAACAACATTGAAAAACACCTCGTTTCCTGGAATCTTCCTCTCCACCTCACTTTTCCTATTTTCCCTGTTTTCTTTCTTTCCCCTCTCTCTCTCTCTCTTTTAACTCTTTCTCTTTCACTCTTTTTTCTAATGGTATGCTAATCAGCAGTTTTCACTCTTCCTCCAGCCCCTCTCCCTGTACACCTCTTGTGCAAGGGAGGAATAAAATACCCTGACCGATGCTCTTCCAGCACACAGAGCAAGGACCCACGCCGTTGACTTTGGTCAACAGTGAAGCCAGCCCTTGGGACACAGCCTCTTCCACACTCATATGCTCCATCCGGAAACATAAACTCTCTTTCTATAGGAAGACAGGTTATCCTGGGGCAGAGGAAATGTTTCCTCTTCCCGGCAGGATGTTTGCAATGAGCCCAGAGAGAGGTATGTATAGAAACCTCCTGCTGTGGCTGCACCTCAGTGGAGATTTTGGCAAACATCTTCCAGCGAATGGTCTGAGTCCATGCTAGTGCCCCAGAGTTGGAAAGAGCCAGCCCAAGGAAAACAGATGAAGACAAATGTTAAAAACAACATCTTACCCTTGCCAAAATTGGGTAGGGGCTCCCTCAATAGCCACAGTGACCAATAACCCTGTTGGGTAACCTAGAGAGAAACCTCTACATCTGGGTGAGCTTCTCAAGATTCCCAACATCCAGGGAGATGGGCATCCAGTGCCCACTTCACTGTTCCTCCTTTCCACCTGCATTTCCTTCCTGGGAAAATGCCTTTCCAATTCTTTTTGCTGAAAATGAAGGTTCTTTGCAAGACACCTCGGTTTAGAAAAAGCAGAAAAAAAATCTCCAGTTGGTTCTGTTAAAACAACTGAGATCTCAGCCCTTCATCTCATAGAAAGCATAACTTAATGTGCAGCTCCGTGGGGCTCACAATGAGCTCAGTTTTCTACACCCCCTGAAAAACGGTTTACTTATCCAAACACTGCATGGGCTACTTAGAGAAATCGCAGCTTCACCCATTTGGTCTTCAAACCACAGCCTCCAACACTGCTTGCACGAACCAACAAACTGGTGGATGAGCAGTAACTCCTTTAGGATACTGCAGACAAAAAACACCTTTCGTTGTTCTCTTCTACACCACACATGGCCGTAATTATTTTTGATTTGCCCCTATTTCCCTACACGTGAAATTCAGTATGGGCTAAGTGGCTCTGCCACTTCTGCACCTTGTAATACCCGGTGTCAGGGCTTTGGGACAGGATGGGGAGACAGGAACCTTCTGTACGCTTCAGCACTTCACATGGTTTTGACCTTTCATGCAAAAGGACACAAACTAGGTATTGTAAAGTTTGCTGCAACGCACATAAAAATAAATATGTTTGGAAAATGTCTGCTTTTTTTTTGTTTTCGGTGTAACCCATTCCTACGTCCAGTTACCTCACTGTGGGACATGTCTGTAGTAGTGCATAGCTGGTTCTACCACTAATGACAGGTCAGCCCGTCGGGGTTTATTTTAATTTTACGACCTTTATGAGAAACCCTTGTGATTAAAATAGCAGCCGTCTCCTGTTTGTGCAGCAGTGAAACCGTCTGACACCGACACAGACACACACCAGGATGAGAAACATCGCCCTAATTCGTGGCGTAAACAATGTCTTCCCTAAATACACGGCCCCAGGCTCCAGGCTCCTGGATCTCCCACCATCTCTGCCCATCCATGCAGGGGACCCAACATCCTCTTGGGATGTGTGCAGGGGGAGGGCACGAAGGATGTCATCGCTTGTGCCAGGCAGTCGGCGGCCGCTGAGGCACAATGCATTCATTCATGGCAGCTCCAGTTTCACAGAATCAGGGGCTAACGGGTCCTGGGCTACATTAGGCAAAGCATCACCAGCAGGTCAAGGTGATCCTTCTGCTCTACTCAGCACCGGGGAGGACACACCTGGTGGGATGGGTCCCGTTCTGGACCCCCAGCACAAAAGAGGCCTGGGCCTCACTCCTCCTTCCAATCTCCAGCAGCTGAAAGCTGTTGTTTCCCTGGTTGTTGTCTTTTTTTCTCTCTCTCTTTTTTTTTTTTGCATCTGAAGCATTCACGTGAATGAAGTTCTGTTTGTGGAAAATTACATCACTTCAGCTGAAGGAGACTTCCTGCTTTTCTTTGTCTCATCATCACATGACTGCTGTCCATTCGCAACACGCTGGCTTTGGTATTTTGGTTTTTGCTCTTATCGGTGGTATCAGTGCTCAAGAGCATGCACAGGGCTTGAGGGTACGTGCACAGCACAGCTTTCTTTACCCCAGCCCACTGCTTTTGCCAAAGCACACAGAATTAAGGGGTCAGCTCGATGAAGACATTATAGATACCTTAGACCAGGACCTGGGAACAAGCAACCCTCTGATGGTTGGACTACTTCCACTATCAGTGAGTTTATGAACCTCTTTCCAAAGGATTGGGCTAAAATCCAAGTCCTCCCAAGTACACATGTGGTGATGGGCCACATCATGAATGCACACAGGTACCTGGCTCTGAAGGCAGGTGAGCTGGTGAACTGATGGGCTCAGAAGGGTAACCGGGGACAGATTTTAACCTCAGAAGGGCTTCTGGTGCTTATACAGCACTAATGATAAGATAATTCAGAGATATTTCAAACGTGACAACATAACGTACTAGCTCTGGCTGCAATTTAGTGCATGTTATCAGGTTTTTCATTGCTTTTCCCTCACTACGATGGATTCCAAGCTTGCTATTATTACAGCCATTACATGTTCGATTTTAATGGGGGGTGCCTGCAGCTGTCACAACGGGCTGAAAATATATTCTTTATGTCAAACTGCACGGGAGACATTTCCTCCTTGAGTCACTGACAGGTCACCTCCCCAAACCAATTAGCTAATTGTCTAATATCACTCCCTGAAGAGCAAGAGAAATGAGTGACTTGTGAATGAACTCTGCCCATAGAAAATGCTTGTTCTCTCTCCCTCCCTCCCTATTTTTTTTTTTTAAACCTTAATTTAATCTGTTGGCCATTCCAACAAACGAGGCAGTGTGCCTGCCCATTCCTTGCATGTTCACTCTCTGCCAGGCTGTTTTATTTTTTTTTAAGTGAAGAAGAATAAAAACTAATAGTGTTTCCTTGCTGGTATATATAGAAACTTGTTGCAGCTTGAGGGGGTCATCAGCAACCATCAGCTCACGCTTGGGTCCTAATCCTAAACCTGCTGTTAGCTCCTTCAAAACCTTGACAGGAGCTGAAGAAGCTATTGCTTAATGTAACCACGCATCTGTGGCAGATTTGGCTTTAATCAGGGTTAGAAAGTATTACTTTATCCAGCAGAAGTGCTCCTTGTGTGAAGCCCCCCTTGTCTGTCAGCTCCATGAACATAAAGACGAAAGGCTGCTGAGCTGTGCTGAGCCCTGTACATGCCCAGGGGTACCTCCCATGCTGCTAAATGTTAACCAAAATCTCTGCTTGTCACCACTGTCACCATGTGGCCTCGACCTACTGCAATCCCCTGACCCCTAGGCCTCTTTATTAAGACCACTGAATTATGTTTGGCAACTTGATAGCTCTCTTTGGGGCAATGCTGGGCTCAGCGAGAGGAGTGCATGCTGCTCAGTGTGATTTTACTAATGCTAGCTAATGTTTTCTCTATCATAATGTCTCCTATAATGTCCTTATAGACAAACTAGTGAGATATAGGCTAGATAACTGGGCAGAGAAGTAGGCCTCACTGGGGGCTGACTGGTTGTAAAGCATCTTTGTCCTCCAGACTGGAGCTCCTGTGGATCCCAAGTTGACCATGAGCCAGCACAAGCACAATGTCCTCATGGCAAAGATTGCCACCAGCTTCCTGGACTGTGTTGGGCACAGAATAACCTGTCAGTGGAGCATGAGAGGAGATCCATCCCCTTTGCTCAGTGCTGGTGAGACATATCTCAGTGCTGGGTCCAGTTCTAGGCCAACCAGTACAAGAGAGACCCTGACATACTGGAGAGAGTCAATGCAGGGCCACCAAGAGACTGAAGGGTCTGAAGTTCCTCTGGAGAACAGTTTCCCTCATCTCATTTCCAACATCTTCCTTTCAACAGCTCATCCTTTCCCTACAGTTGTGGCTCAAAATACAACATATCCACTTGAGCACCAAGTACCTGAACGTAAACATTCAGCCCATTACTTTGTCTGCTCAGTAACAGAGAAAAAAAGAACTATAGCTTGGCCAAAGCTGGTCAAACTATCATTAACATGAAGCCTTGGCTTATGGGAATCCAAAGAAGTTCAAAACAGTAAAGATCTAAATTTCCTGAGGTACTGCTCTAACGGAGGTGGTAGGTACTCAATTAGAGTACCTATCTGAGGTACTATTCAGATGGACAGAGATGGCTAGGACGGGGCCTGCTAGTTCATTTTTTAGGGTTGGCATTCATGGGTTTGAAATAAAACCCACAGCCACCACAGAAGAAATGCCCTATGAAATGACATGACTTGAATTTACTGGTCTTTTGAACAGCGGGGAGCGGGAGAAATAAACTGACAGCAGACAATATGATGTCTTGAGATCAGGAAGGAAATGAAAAAGGAGTGGGAGAAAATGGGAACGATGGTCCTCTTGGCACTGACCCAGCTGCTTGGTGGCTGCTCATTAAACTGGCACCCTGAGGGTTAAGCACATTAGAAGAACCTGCCTTGACACATTGTCAACCATTCCTTTTCTTTTTTTTTCCTTCGGAAAATGCTAAGTCACTCTATAGCAAGGGGCCAGGAGAGAGGTTGCTTAGGAACTAAATCGCTTCTCATTCTCAGACAGTGATCCTCACTGGCACGGAGGGAGACATGGAAGTGTTCAGGGAAAGAAGCCACGTTACATCAGCTGTGAGCAATGGGCTGTGGGGTCAGCCCCAAGAAGCAGACCAGAAGCCAGCTCCACTCCTCCATCCTTGAGACAACTGTGTAGGGTTCCTGCAAGAAACTACTAGGTTTGCTCCAAGAATAAACAAACAAGAAGAAGAAAAAAAGAGAAAAAAAGAAATAAAAGTATAAATTATAAAGGTTTGGTCAATGTCACAAGAGGTGGTGAAGTGTGTCGGAGCTCCTGCTCTCCCCAGGTCCAACTGGAGGAAGTAAGGATGTTTCAGAATAAGTGAGCCCAGGATTTCAAAACTCTTCAGAGACCCAACAGACGGTGCTCAGAAGAGTCCTCCTCCTTTAGGTAAAAAACAAAACAACCTGAAAAAAAGATTCAGAGCTTTTAGGAAAAGTTAAAACCTTGCAGGAAGCATCCTGCAGGATGAGCTATGGCAGCCCTTCAAGGAGAATCTGTGTCGATGAGGCTGCCCGGTCCCCACAACATCTGCCCAAGAGAAGCT
Organism: Odontophorus gujanensis; assembly: GCA_013399175.1. Taxonomy (NCBI): domain Eukaryota; kingdom Metazoa; phylum Chordata; class Aves; order Galliformes; family Odontophoridae; genus Odontophorus; species Odontophorus gujanensis. The sequence goes on along the minus strand of VXAB01008334.1, from coordinate 926,897 downwards.
ATTTTGAGGGAATCACATGAAGACAGACCGATGAGTTTACACTTCGGAGCTGATGAGGCAACAAAAGCTGCAGGAAGGAGTCGAATCATCAGATTTCCACTGTGTGTGCACTTGGGGAAAGGACTGAACCATGCAGGAAAGCCTCGGAAGAGGCAAGGTAGGAGTGCAAGAAGTGAAAACCCTTTTCTCCTTCTCTGCTGAGGCAGCCCAGCAGTTCTCTGACAGCCCCACTGAAGATTTTGCACCATTAACGTTTGACATGAAACATGCTCAGCTTTCAGGCTCTGCAAGAGAGGAAATCCCCCATTTGCTCATCATTTCTTTGTAATGTGTCAGCTGTTTCCAGAGCTTGAGGCAGGAGGTGAGGCTGAGCCAAAGGGATGTGCAGTTGATATGGATCCCACTGGCACTGCCCTCTGTCTCACATGCTATATAGAACCATAACACAACCCTGTTTTGCTTATGTGCAAGACGATGTAATTTGGTGCTCCCAGAGATAAACTTGTTCCTGCATTGTTTTCAAATGAACATAGGATCATAGAGTGGTTTGAGTTGGAAGGGACATCTGAAGGTCATCTGGTGCTAATCCCTGATGCCCATCTTCTTCTGACCTTCTCAAATGACTTCAGAGATCTATCTGCAAAATCACTCTAAAACTGTGATCAGTCCAAGATAATATCTTGCAGCACTTGAGGTTGGACTAGACCATGCCAGATCTGCATGTCCAACCTTGTACCAGCTCTACTCTCTTAGTTTCCCCCAAAATGTTTAAAACAAGCAAACTAAGGAGGAAACCACCCCCTCCCCAACCCCAGCTAAGACAAAATTTTACATCCCATGATAATTTTCAGAAGTGGGGGAAAAGGTTGTAGAAGAAGAAAAGAAAATAGAAAATCAGACTGGAAAGACATGGTAATTCTTCAAAACACTTGTCTCCCTTACCCACACATCCCTGAACCCAACAGTCATCATAGAGTCACTAAGAAACATGGGCAGGAGGGGACAATTTGGAAGCTGCAGGACAATTTTGCTACTCTGCATGATCATAGAATCATAGAATCATAGGGGTTGGAAAGGACCTCTAGAGATCATCGAGTCCAACCCCCCTGCCAAAGCAGTTCCCTACACCAGGTAGCACAGGTAGGCGTCCAGGCGGGTCTTGAATATCTGCAGAGAAGGAGATTCCATAACCCCCCTGGGCAGCCTGTGCCAGTGCCAGATTGCAGACTCCATCGCGAGGTCAAGCTACCCAACTGCATCCTTGTGCATGTCAATCCTGTACTGCTCTATGGAGTATCACGGCTGAGTTTAGGACCTAGTGGATCTTGTGATGAAACATGAGATCACTTGCAAGCATCCTCTTCCATCCTGGAGGACTCAGATGGCAGGAGAATTGCTTGTTGAAGCAAAATTATTCCCTAATGGACAAAACAGCAGCTCACCAACCTGAATGCGAAGGCATGAGGCCAATGAGCTCGTCCTTTCCCCTACAACTCCTACTGCCTCTCTCCTGGACTACATATTCGTGTGGGGCCATCATCTTTTAGCCCAAAGTAACCCACCGTCACTGCAACTTTCATGCACACTACAAAGCCTCCCAGGATGTGATTTGACTTATATCACTGTAATAAGATCAAATACACTGATTCACTTTACTATTAAATCATCATTTACTGTCCAAGCCAGAAAACAAAATGACTATCTAGAGAAAGAGCCCAAGGAGAATTCAGTTGGCTCTGGCACATGCTTAAAACGCGGTGGTATAAACCAGCTTGCAAATCCTCATTTCCTCTATCTGGGTCAGGGAATTTTTGGCCAACACCACATGGATGTTGTGGAACAGCAGACACAGCAGAGGTTCAGCATCGCTGCCCCTCTGCCCTTTGCAGCATTATCCCCAGGTGCACCTCACTCAGCTCCATCACATGGGCTGGGGACAGACATTGGAGCCCACCAGCTTGCAGGCAGTGCTGATTTAACTTCACAATGTGGTTTCAACAGTGGTTGCTGTGTTACAACGTGAAGGATAAAGTCAGAAGGAAGCCACTTGTGACCCTGATAACCCACTGCCCCACGCTAGACAGACACATAGCACTGTGGTTTTCTTTCCTGAATTGCTGAATTCCTGTGTTTCCCTCTTTTCCTAACACTCTTCTCTCTCACCGACTGGCTCAGTACACACAGACAAGTGGGTTTTCATGCAGTCCCTGCTTCTGGCCCTCACTTTACCCTTTTTCCCATGGGGACCAGGTCATGGTGCAAGTAGAAGGGACACGGTGCGATGCTGCACCTTGTTTCCTTGTGCAAGGATGGTTCAGGTTGGATATTAGGAAAAAATTCTTCTCAGAGTGGTGATAACACTGTCACAGTCTGCCCAGGGAGGTGGTGGTGGAGTCACTGTCTTTGGAAGTGTTCAAGAACTGTGGACATGAGGCACTGAGGGACATGGTCAGTGGGCACGGTGGGATGGGTTGGACTAGATGATCTCAGCGGTTTCTTCTAACCTGAATGATTCTATGTGGGAGGGGACATGGGGAACAACGGTAGCTCCACGCAGGGGCTCAGAAGAAGCTCTTAAAAGCTTCCTTGACCTCTTTCATCCTCATGCTTATTCATCCAAAGAAACAACAAGAGAAAGAAAAAAACATAAATCCAGGTTGAATGTATTGCTGGGAGAACTCGCATTGTGCAGAAAAGATTTCCCTTCCTTGTGTTTACACAGCTCACACTCATCTGAAAGGCATCGCCCCCACCCTCCTCACGGGATTCCCAAGCTCTCAGACACCCTTGAAAAATAAGAAAATAAATAAATAAATAGAGGAGGTAAAGAAAAGAAAAAAAAACACCCAAAACCCAAAGCACCGCTCCACGAGCAGCACACTGCAAGGACACATGTTTTTCTCCTCACTTGAACACAACCTCCTCCACAATCTTTCCTTGAGCCAAATGTTCCCGAGGAGGAACGCTGGAAAAATCAACTCCCCCAGCATAGTGGGGCGGGGGCTGCTCCCCTCCCCAGCACTATCTGCAGGACATAAGCTGGGAACAAGTGCCTATTGTCCGTCATCAAGACTGAAAAGCAGTTCAGTGGGGTAAAAATATAATGAGAGTTCAGGCTTTCTTTGTGCCCCTTGTCTACCTTCCATCTACCTTGGTGACACAGTGGGGAAGGAGTAGAGTGTTGAGTGTTGCTGATTGACTGCATGGTTTCCAGGGCACGGCTGGAGTGGTTCAAAGCAAGCATTTGTCAACCACTGTAAGGTCCAAGTAGGGTGCAGTCATGGCCAACCCCATCAGGGTACGCCGGCAGCTGATGCCCATCTGGTTTCCATGCTGCCTCCCATTCCCCACGTGGGATAAATCTGCTGATTTCTCCAAGGCAACGTTTTCTCTGATCCTTGTGTGACATTTGTTGCACATATGCCAATTAATACTAATAAATATGCTAGTGCTACTTCCGAAAGGATACACAGAGCGAGTGAAACAACAAACAGTGCTGAGGGAGGACAAGGAGAAGAAAAAGATAGCAAAGGAAAGCAGCAGCGTGGAGTTAATGATTTGAGGAACTAACGGCCTCTTTTCCACGACGTGGTAATGAATACTGAAAATCTCATTCAGAAGTGCTGGAGAGACCCTACTAGGTGACAAATCGCCCTGGCTGATTCCTTTAGGGTTGGCTTGTAAAAGGGTTTTGAGCACAAGAATCCCCTCCTGTCTCCCATATCTTTCTGGAGGATGAAAACCAACACGGAACTATGGCAGAAGTCACCAGAGGCCAAATTCCAGCTGAGATCAGCAGCAAGAAAAACCAAGAGATGTGCGATGCATATCCACCATGGAGCCCTTCCAGCATGATGAGGACCCCGAGCGCGCATCGATCCACTTTATTTCCAGCAGATGAGGCCTTCCCCAGTGTTAAAAATAAACTTGTGAAGGCTAAAATCAGTGGATCTGAGCAAGCTGAATGAATCCATCCAAGCCTGGTGCTTTTATCCTCTGTATCCTTTATCCTAAGCTGGGATAAACACGCAATTAAGGACAGTCCTCTTGACCCTGCTCTGAAGCACCTGCAATCATTCCTTTTTACAGCCATCTCCTTTCCTTCTATAGCATCTGTCACTACATAAGACTACTCAGCACAATGGGAAGATGAGGTTTACCTCGACACTGAATCACAGAATCACCAAGGTTTGAAAAAACCTCCAAGTTCATCCAATCGTCCACCTACCACCACCATCTCCTCACTAAATCATGCCCCTCAGTACAACATCTAAGTGTTTCTTGAACAACTCCAGGGACAGTGACTCCACCAGCTTCCTGGGCAGCCCATTCCAGTGCCAACACACACACATATATCTTGTTTATCATCATTGCGTGATATGCCAGCTAATCTCACTCAATTTGCACGGGAGGAGCTCTTTGGGATCATCCCTTGGTGGGTGCTGCCCAAAACACATCCCACACAGCCTCTGGGAGAAGGCATGGTCTCCAGTTCTCCCAGGTAGACCTCATAGCAGCCTTCCAGTATGTAAAGGGGCTACGGGAAAGCTGGGAGTGACTCTCTGTAAGGGGGCATAACAACAGGGGAAGGGATAATGACTTTAAACTAAAAGAGGGAAGGTTAGGATTAGATATAAGGAAGGAATTCTTCACTTGGAGGACGGTGAGCATGCACTGGCACAGCTGCCCAGAGAAGCTGTGGGTGCCCCATCCCTGGCAGTGCTCAAGGCCAGGCTGGATGGGGCATTAGGTTCCTGGTCTATGCGAGATGTCCCTGTCCATGGCAGAGGTTGGGACTGGATGGGTTTTAAGGTCTCTTCCAACACAACACAACTCATTCTATGATTCTGTGGTTGTGGGGACGATATTAAAAAGGTCATTTTGCCATTGAAAAAAAACCAACAAAACAGCATTGCTCTGGCACTGATACTCAACTGTTCATGATATTCCTCCAGTGCTGGAGGAAAGCACGGTGATTTCTATGCAAAAACAAAGTGAGGCGAAGGCTGCTGTCTGGGAAAGTCAATGCATAAAACAGATTCATTACTCAGGGACACGTCCCTGCTGCTCAGCTGGAAGCAGTTGGAGCTGCGGGGTTCTGGGAAGGAGCTCTGCCTTCCGATGTTTAAATCATTAGAACGCAGACACTGCAGTTCTGAGCTCCCCATGGCTTTTTGGGGGTCATTTTGGCAGCCTAAACCAGCCACTCAGCTGTACAGCAACACCTTCTCTTGATGGAAGGATCCCCAACAGGCCACAGCAGCCCAACACTCTGTCCTAAAGATTTAGGTTGAACCAACCCAGAGCAAATCAGTGAGGGAGCATGTGGCTTCACCTCAATGCCTTCCCTTACTAAATATAGAACCATAGAATTGTTCAGGTTGGAACAGACCTTCAAGATCTCCAAGTCCAACCTCAACCTAACCATACCACCCTAACTCTAACAACCCACCACTATATTGTGTCCTTGAGCACCATATACAGACAGTTTTTAAACACATTCAGGGATGGTGACTCAACCACCTCCCTGGGGAGCCTATCCCAAGGCTTAACAACCCTTTCTGTAAAGAAGTTTTTCCTTATATCTAACATAAACCGCCCCTGGTGCAACTTGAGACCATTTCCCCTTGTCTGTAACCTGTCAACAGTGAGAAGAAACCAACCCTGCTCTTGCTGTAATAAGCTTTCAGGTATTTGAGGAGAGCAATAATGTCTTCCCTCAGCTTCCTCTTCCCCAGACCAAACAGCCCCAGTTCCTTCAGTCACTCCTCATAGCTCATATTCTCCAAGCCCTTCACCAGCCTTGTTATAAGCCTGATGGGGTTGTGCAACCTGCTCCCCACATCCATCCATTGGACCAGATGGTCTTTGAGGAGAGAGAAAAGAGCAGGTTTTTGAGAAGGTCAAGTGGATAATGGAGAGAACCACGTTACGGGCAGAGTTGAACCCCAGTCCTGCATCCAGACAACCACCACTTGCAAGCTCAAGCCTCAAATCCACTCTTGCTGGTCTTCCTTAAGCAAGTTGCAGAAAAGAACTCAAGTGTTAAGAACTCCTGTGCTTCCGCACCGTAGGACCTGGGCATTGATTACAGAATGGTAAAAAAGCACGGGAGAAAAAGAAATAAATCCTCCTTCTCGTTTGGTTTTATGAAAGCCCCTAGGTTACTAGAAGGACTTGTTGCTCCTGGGATAACCACTACATGACATAGGGGAAATGGGGAAAAAAAAAGAAAGGAAGATGAGTTCAAAAGAAATAAACTAAGTAGGGAAATTTAAGAAAAAAAAAAAACAACAACAAAACATCCATCCAGCAAATAAACAAAAGCATTTCTAATAAACTGTAAATGTCATACTGCATCAGGAATCACAAGACCTAGCCCAGAAAGGTCCAAATGGCAAGAACACACTGTTAAAAACAGATGGGAAAAATGAGACAGGAAAGGTTGAGACCGCGTTTCTGAACTGCTGTTCCCAACATGGGTTTTAGGGATGATGCTGCTGTGGCTGGGAAGAAGGTGGGTGAAATACCAGCTGTCTGCATGGCCTGAGCAAAAGCGGAAACCTTAGAGCTGGGGGATGGAGGAACAAAGCTTCACGCCTAAATCCCTAATCAACAGCTTTGGAAATTTAGGTTTTGCAGCATGGAGATTGTCACGGGCTTAGAGAATCATAGGACACTTTGAGTTGGAAGGACCTTTAAAGGCCATCTGGTCCAACTGCACTGCAATGAACAGGGACATCCACAGCTCCACCAGGGGCTCAGAGTCCCATCCAGCAGGACGATCTGCTCAGTGCTGACCAGGGAGGTCCTCAGTAAGCAAACACAACATGTTATGCTCTGAGGAAAGGGGGCTGACAGCGGGGATCCACTAAATGTTAAGAATTAAGATAAAAGGAAGACCAAAACACTTGGAAAAGCCAAGGAGAGCTGAGGAGATAAAACCCCTGATGACAGGCTTGTAGGATATACCAGATGGTATCAGCTATCCATCGATCCTGTCAGAGACTTTCCAATCTAAAAACACACATACATGTAAAATAAAAAGCCTTCTCTGAAAAAGTGAAAACAGAGCTGGAGCAAGCATAGCAATGGATGCAGGGAGCCCTGGCTGGGGACACACTTTCCAGGAGCTCCAACATGCCCAAGCCAAGTGCTGCTATTTATAGGAAGAGGGGCTAGCCTGGAAGATCTCAAAAGATGTTGAACTCAATGATCTGGAAGATCTCAAAGATATTTGTAAATATTAGGGTTTGGCTCAGGTGCCTTTCTATGCGGGAGAGGAAGAGAGGAATACTTTCCAAAGCTCGAACCAATGCTTTCTATGAGATACAATAAATTCAGCTGATTCCCTTTATTATTTTGCATTCCTTCATGCTCTGGGTTCCAAGAGATGCCTAAACATCTGAGCACGCAGGCTGTCAGCACAACGTTTCTAGCCCGGCAGGAAGTAGGAGCTATCTCCAGGGAGAGCCTATTTTTGGAGGCCTAGCCAGTTCCAAACCGAGCCTTCAAACTTTTGCTTGTTATTATTCAGATGAAGGCAGCAGAGCGGGAGAGCTGAGGCATTCCCACAGAAGCTCACACTGCTTCTCACACTGCCAACGTCTCGGTGCTGCACGGAGATGTCATGATGGGTGTGGGATAGGTTTGGAAACTCTTGGGTGTCATTCTTGGGGGTTTCTAAGGTCCTGAGCGGAGATGTAGGCACGGGGGTAAAGCTGTCTTCCAATTTCAGAACAGGAGTTCTTAATTACTGCGTGGTTGCATGAGGCCAAAGTGGATGGAGAGGATTCCTGTCCTCTTCAACCCAAGCACTCTGACCAAACCCCTTGGATGTAACAAAGGATTGCACTACAGTAGCTTTGCTACTCAGCACCCCAGTGATATTAGCATGGATGGCAGTAGGGCACCCCAGAGCCATGCTGCTGAAGAACGGCATTACACAACATTAACTGCATCATCCTTTTTTTTTTTCTTTTCCAAGTCTTATTTTATGCATCAAACCAATGGATTTAATAGCCATCCTTAGCAAATTCCTTAAGATTAATAAGTCCAAACAGAAACGCCAGGTAGTATGCGATTAAAAAAATAAAATAAAATCATACTAAAACCCCTTTGGCTGAATTCAATATCTATTAGAACCCGCAGTCACGATGGAAATGTATTTATAACTGCAAACCTCCACTAAATTATCTTAACAGCCTCTAGCTGTTGCTCTGATAGCCAAAACAGCCCAGAAAATTACCAGCTTGCTGTACAAAATTACACACGTCGCTATTACACCGCGTTTTAGCCCCAGACACACTAAAGCAGGGTGAGATTTACTCTTGTTACCCAAGTGAGTTCACACGTGTACACTGAGTAAATCCCCTGTCTGCTGCTGCAAGGCACAAACCCACGGTGAGCACAGCACCAGCAACAAGGGCTCGGCTTTCCCCCTCCTTTCCCATGTCTGAAGGGCTTTCCGCTCATCAGATCCTCCATTCTGGCTGTCAGCCTGAGCTTTCCAACAGGCTGAATCCACTCCTCGCCTTTTCTCGTTGATTATAGGATCTCAGGATATCCCGAGTTGGAAGGGACCCATGAGATTGACCCAGTCCAACTCCTGGCTCCGCATAGGACCTCCCAAAATTCAGACCCTATGTCTGGGAGTGTTGACAGCAAGGAAAGGCAGATGCGAGGGGTTTCTCACCAGGAGTACAGCTTGAGGGGAGTGGGACCAGTGACCTCCAGAGGACCCTTCCAACCCCAACCCATGGGTGGGATGCAACGTAGAAATGGGTGAGAAGATAGGACTGAAGGATGCTGGTGCATGCTGATACCGTTCCCAGCTTTCTGAAAGCCTAAGTCAGTTCACACTTACTTTGCCTATTTACAAAGCAGAGACAGGAAAGACCCAAACATCCAGCACAGCCAAGAAGGCCGTTTCTCCTTCAGAAACCTGTTGGATGTCCAACTGCTCATTCTCTGCTAAGCTGGGATGAGCAGTGATAAAATCCTTCACGCTTATATCTCACCTAGTGTGATTTTCAGGTTAGATGGATAATTGTCAGCGAGAGAGCTGAAAGTGCAAGGTGTAAAAAGTCAGGGGAAGAAAACAAACCCAAACCTCTCTCATGTTGACTGCCTTTGGCTACAAAGGGATACACTTACGAGTGGCTCGGGTGGGAGGGACACCTTAAGTCCCACCCAGCTCCAACCCCTGCTGTGGGCTGGCTGCCCCCCCCCCCCCCCCCCGCCCCCCCCGGG
>VXAB01008334.1:906668-917548 GCA_013399175.1 Odontophorus gujanensis | reverse complement strand
CTTGAGCACCTCCAGGGATGGAGCACCCACAGCTCTCCGGGCAGCAGTGCCAGGGCCTCCAAGTAAAGAATTTCCTCCTACCACATTACCTAAATCTTTTTATAATAATAAATGATAAAAAAAGAGTGCAAACGACCTTCCCCTCTGCACAGGACCCATCCCAAAGTGCTCCTTGGAACGCCAGCACATGATGCATGGCCTGCGTGCGTGCCAGCTGGCTGTGCTGATTTGATGCTAAAACGAGCGCACTGATTGATTCTGAGCCGGAGCCGCAGCCAATGTGTTTTGCAAGCGTTGAAGACAACAGCCCGGTCCTTTCCAGCCCTCTCCTGGGTTGCTCTGCAAAGGGTGCGATTCAGGAGCTCAAACGGCAGTGGTGGGAGAGGCTCCGTGCTGGATCTTGCTGGTCCCAGACCAACGCAAGCTGAGTTGTAGGTGGGAGCTCTCCAAAAGGTTTTGTGAGCCTGGATGCCTGTGATCACCTCCTTTTCTGCACTTGGTGGCAAGGGTTCAGAAATGCCCAAATCCTCAGTGAAAAGGGAACCAACGCAGGCTCTGAGCTGGGTCCAGGACCGCATCTCCCCAACAGATCACATCATCACAGAGCCCACGCCCCGTCACATGGGGTCACATCGCACTATGGCCACACGGTGTGCCACCCGAGCCCAAGGCGCCTTGGTGATGTGCCAAACGCTTTGAGGCACCCCATGAAACATCCCAGCAGCCAAGGTGGGATGCCTCTGCACGGACGACAGCCCCACGTGCTCTACTGGGCCCCTCTCCCATTCACTCCCTCTGGAAGGTGGCCGTCCCTCACTGTTTTGCAGACCCGTGGTGTACAGCTTTCCCAGGCTCCTAATCGCTCTCCTCGCCCTTCTGCAAAGAGCCTGGTGTCAGGGGTCCACCCACACACATTTCTGCAGGATAAAGTCCCGATTGCTGGCAGGAAGGCTCTGTGCACACACAGATGGCTCAGAACTCCAACCCCAGTTTCCAGCCTCCTCCAGGGACCAGCCTTGCATCGCTTCTCAACATCTGCCCAGCACCAACAGGAGGACTCCAAGCCCTGCTCTCCCTCTGCTCCCCGTGATCACCCTCATCCCCTCTCTCCTATTTTATCTTCTATTTCGTAATCCTATTTATTTTATGCCTTTTACCCCTGCTTTGAGCCAGCTGCAATCACACACTGCTCGCTGTCTGCACTGCTGCTGCCACTACGGATAATACACGTATTATATATAGGTAGGGATGGGCTCAGCTGCCAGCCCTGCTCCCCTCCTCTGCCACCCCAACCCTGAGCCCTGACCCCAAAACAATGAGCCCTTCTATTCCCCTCCGCCCTGCTGGAAACTCCGCTCTGACGCTACGTGCGGCAGTCAGGGGCTGGAGGAGGCAGGAAAGGGAGAACACAAGCCTCAAGTCAGCGATTCTTCCTCTGTCACAGCAAATGACATTTTCCTGGGAGCTTCCTATCTGGAGGGGGCTATTTAGGAACGACACAGAGAGCTGCAGAAGAGCCGGAATCAAAGGAGCTGTGTGCGGGACTGACGGCGTAGGAGCAGCATGGCTATTTTTTGCCATAAATACGCTGGCATGGGTATTTGATGGGTCTGCCCCTTCCTGCTCTGGATGGATCTCAAGCCCACAGGCTGTAGGGAGGAAGATGTGGATCTGCTGCGGTGCTCTACATCGGGGAGTTGAGAGAGAGTTTGAAAGGGAGAGGCAGTGGTGGAGTATTGAATGCCTGAGCTGAATTTGGTCCTAAACCTTCCCTTTCCTTGTGGGTGTTGCATCCCTGGAGGTGCTCAAGGTCAGGCTGGTGACCTGGTGCCACCAGGAAAGAGGAAGACAAGGCAGGTTTACCAATCAGCTTTGGGAATGAGATGATCCCCATTTGGGTATGGCATTAAGTGTCTGCTAAGCAAGACAACTGACATCCTTTGGCAGCAGCAAGAAAGTCCACAGGGATGTTGAGAAAGTCAGGGTGGAACCTGAACAAGCAGCTGTGATCATCAGCAAAACTTAATCACAGAAAATCTATGAGATTCAAAGACCACAAATCTTTGACTCAAATGTTATTTCCATCCTACCATATGGATGCAGGAGCTGGAACACCACCAACGAGATGTCTAAATGCCTTCCAAAGCAAATGCCTTTGGAAAATACCAGGTTTGAACGGAATATGATGCATAACAAGTGCTGAGATGCCATCAGGACAGTGTCTTAGAGTAACCCATGAGACACAATGGAAGCATTCCAGGTGCCCAAAAGGTGCTGGAAAGGAGAAGAAAAATAAACAAATAAATAAAATCATCAAGAAGTCCAACCAGAAGAGATCTCTGTTAATACTTTACAGGAAAAAAATAGAGATTGAACACACAGGATTTAAACCTATTGAAGCCATGGGAAGAAGGGGCCAGAGCAGAGCTGGCAAAGCTTGCTAAGAGGAAGAAGCAATTCAAATGCTTAATACAGAAATGTGTCTGAGAGCTGCTCTCAACTGGTTCAGTCGCACAGCCAGACTGAAGCTATAAATAAAAACGTCCAGTATCTGGCCCCAAAGTGAACCTCCCATCCTGAGCAGGCATCAGTCTTGGGTGAGAAATTTCACATTTGGACAGAGATGTTCATTTCTAGGTATTACTGTCATGCAGACTGATGCAACATTCCCCAGATCCTTCCAACCTCCTCCAGGAAAACTGTGCAAGAGCTCAGAAAGAGGGAATCAAATACAAAAGGACAAATCCAGAGACGAAATCCCCCCACAGGTTGCTGGCATCAAATTATTCCAGACTCATTGGAGAAACAGGCACCACTGGCTATCTTATGCAGCAAGAAATACACGCTTCCAGTGCTCACATTTTCCTCCCGTTCTCGAAAGGCACAGCTCATAAGCTGAAGATGATTATGATTTCTTTTGGACTGAGGTTGATGTTTCATGTTTATATACAGATATTAACATCTTTAATTTAATTTATTTGAACTACCAGCTCTGCCCACTGTGATCCCAAACTCCAAAAGCATCCAATCATAACGAGTTATTAGCATAGCATTGTAAACAACTCATTTCTAATGCCAAAGGTTTCTCAGCATGGATGAAAGTGGAAAAGTCAACCAAAATCCCAAAGTTTTCCCTGCTCCTCCCTGCACTGCTCTGTTCTGTGCTGGGAAAAGTGCGGTGGTGATGCCCAGAGGTCAGCTGGCATGCAGTCAAGAAGAGAGAATTTTCTTCCTCAAGCTGCTCTTCTTTAAACTGAATTACAGGACACTGGTAAGCTGCAGGCACCAAATGAAACACTGTGAGGTAGATGTGCTCCTGACTTATTCACGAAACTCATACAGTGCATACTGCTGATGTGGGGCTGGGTCTCTATTTGCTCAGATCCTTGGGATCAGGATGGGTCTGTGCCATGGAGATGGGATGGGCTGTGCAGTACAGTAGCAAAAGAACTCAGAAACCTATTTCAGCTCTGACTGCTCCCCGTGTACCCTTCCCAAGGTAGGGATGAAAGTGCTGCACCGCTGGTTGCCCTAAGATCCAGCTGCAGCATATGAGGGCTACAACAGGGGAACAAGACCTTGGCAAGCCCTGACTCAACTAGATGGGATGAACTACCTGAAGGGAGCTTGTAGCGAGGTGAGGTTTTGGCCTCTTCTCTCAGGTAACAGTGATAAGACAAGAGGTAATGGTTTTAAGTTGCACCAGGGGAGATTCAGGTTGGATATTAGGACAAATTTCTTCTCAGAAAGAGTGGCAATGCATTGGCACAGGCTGCCCAGGGAGGTGGTGGAGTCACTGTCCCTGGAGGTGTTCAAGGACAGTGGAGATGTGGCACTGAAGGTCATGGGTTAGTAGGCATGGTGAGAGCGGGTTGAGAGTGGGACAAGATGATCTTAGTGGTCTTTTCCAACCTTAATGACTCTATGATCTAATTAGAATCATAGAATCACCAAGGTTGGAAAAGACTACAAGATCATCCAGTCCAGCCTCCACTTATCACCAATAGTTCTCTCTAAATCATGTCCCTCAACACAATGTCTAAATGTTCTTTAAGTACCTCCAGGGTCGGTGACTCCACCACCTCCCTGGGCAGCCCATTCCAATGCCTGACCACTCTTTTGGAGAAGAAGTATTTCCTAGCATCCAGTCTGAATTTCCCCTGGTGCAACTTGAAGCCATTCCCTGTAGTCCTATCACTAGTTACAAGAGTGAAGAGGCTGACCTCCAGCTCACTACAACCTTCCTTCAGGTAGTTATAGAGAGTAAGAAGGTCTCCCCTCAGTCTCCTCTTCTCTAGACTGAACAATCCCAGCTCCCTCAGTCGTTCCTCATAGGGCCTGTGCTCCAGCCTCCTCAACTGCTTCAATTATTCCATGTCAAGCTTGATTTCCAGCTGGGACGGCCCTGAACACAAGTGCAGTCAAACCACCAACTCGCTCTATGCCTTGGATTCCCCATCTGACCAAATCCTTCTGGTAGATAAGGTCTTGTTGATCTTCCAACACAGAATCATAGGGGTTGCTGGGCACCACTGAAAAGAGCCTGGCCCCATCCACTTGATTTCTGTCCTTTAGCTATCTAAATAGCATTGATAAGATCCCCTTTCAGTCTCCTCTCCTCCAAGACGAGCAGTCCCAGTTCTCTCATCTCTTCCTCATAAGGGAGATACTCCAGGCCCCAGGTCATCTTGGTGGCCTTCCAATGGACTCTCTCCAGCAGTTCCCTAACTTTTTTGGACCGAGCAGCCCAGAACTGAACGCAGTACTCCAGATGTGGCCTCAGCAGGGCAGAGCAGAGCGGGAGGATCACCTCCTTCGACCTACTGGCCACGCTCTTTTCATGCACCCCAGGATAACGTTGGCCTTTTTGTCCACAAGAGCACACTGCTGGCTCATGGCCAGCACCAAGTGCTCTGTGTCCAAATTCTGGTTTCCTCAGCTGCTACTGTAATCCAAATAAATAATATTTGCTCTGCCTTTGAGTCAGTACTATAAATTATGTGCTTTGGTCTGGTAAACACTATTACATCATCTCTTGCATCTAACATTCTCCAGAAGAAAAAAAAGGTTTGTTATCACTTTTGCTATCTTCCGAAGGGAAATGAAGCAAGCTTCCCACAACACTCTTCTCAAGTATTGTTTGTGGTTCTTAAGTCCAACCTGTGTTTTGCCACCATCCTCACATCTACTGCAGACTTGGCCAGGACCATTGGCCAGCTCTGAAGTCACAACATGTCCACAAAGGAGAGATGTCAACCAAACTGTCTTAGCAAAGACACAACACCAAGTTCACAACACAGATACTTTACCTCCTTGGGCATGTCTTTGGGCTCAGTCTGATCAAACCAGTTGGAGGCCCAGTAACAGAGGAGCTGCCTTAGCACAGCCCATGGCTGTTCACATCGGTAAAAATAAATAAATAAATAAATAAATAAAAATAACAAGGGTTATCCAACTGCATGGGGAACTGTGCTAAAGCAGCTCCATTGCTTCCTAGTTTGGTGTCTCCATGTTGCACTGTGCTACAGATATATAGGAAACATTGGCTTGGAGGCAGCTCTGGAGGTTTCTGGTCTAACTCTGTGAGGAGGGACTAGATCAAGACAATGGGATTTTCTCCAGCCAAGCCTTGAAATTCTCCAAAGCCAGAGACCCTGCAGCCTCTGTGGCAGCTTTACCCTCTGCACCACGACCTCATTAGGGAAGAGGCAGTTTGTTGCTGTTGCTCCTTGCTTTGCCATTTGCCACATCCAAGAAGACTTTGGTTCCACCATCCCCTGAACGACCCTTGAAGAGGTGAAAGTTTTAGGTCAAGAATCACAGAATCATGGAGGTTGGAAAAGACCTCTAACTCATCTAGTCCAACAATCCAGATGATCGCCATGAAGAGCATCACAGTGAGGATATACCACCATCAAACTGACCCCAGGAGGAGCTGTAGACCTTCTCCCAAGGAAAGCTGTCCCACGAGAAGGTTGCAGGGAAGAGGCTGTGTGTTTTGACTCATCAGTAATGATGCAGCAGAGAAACAAGAGAGAGGGAGCATGATCCTTGGGCAGTGTTGCACAAGAGAGGTGGTGCTGCCCTGACCTGCAAAGCTTTCTCTGGAAGAGGTAAGTACTCATCCCTCTTCTGAATCATGGGGCAGACGACAATGGTCAAACCTTCTGATGGTCCTTTTGAATCAAGGTTGTACATTATATGGGAGGAGCAGGGCGCAGCAAGGCAGCTTGACAGCTGGAATCACAGAATCACAGTGTATCCCAAGTTGGAAGGGACCCATGGGGATCATCTGTCCCCACACAGCACCACTCGAACCCAAACCTGATGTCTGAGAGCAATGTCCTAATCCTCCAAGTGCTCTGGCAGCTCAGTACTGTGCCCACTGCCCTGGGGACCCTGTTCCACACACACTGCCCTCTTTCCTCACACCCACCCGACCCCCACGTGTGCCCACAAAGCCTCTTTGCTGTCCTTATGAATTCAGGCTCTAAACCCCTAAACTCACCCAAACCAACACTGGAAAGGACTCAGAGAATATTTATTCCACTGCCTCACAACAGGCACTCCCGAGGCACCACTTGGACAACCTGCTCTTTGAATCTTCCACCGACAGAGGCTCCGAGCCCATCCCAAACCATCTGTTCCACTCCTCACAGGCAGAGCTTAGGGCTTTTTTTCCTAACACTGTTTCCCTTGCTGCAGCACTTCTTGGCCTCCCATTGCTGGCTGCAGACAACAGTTTACTCCCTTCCCCTTTGCAGCCACCTTTGACATGCTCGTGCCCTATTATTTCTCCTCTCATCCACAGACTAAACAACTTCATTTCCTTTAGCCCTTACATGCTTTCTAGGTTTTTGCTCATTTTTTGGTGCAGGAGTGTCTGCAACTGTTTCCTCTTTTCAGCAGAGGGGAGCATTGTGAATTAGGCACAGCCAAACACAGCAGCTCCGCACTGGAGAAGAAAAAGAGGAGCTCAAGTTTGCTTAGCAGCCATCTCTTAGCCTTTCCTTGCAGACTTAAAAGGATGTCCTTCCTTCTCCCCTTCCCCAAAATTAGCACCTTGCCAGCGCGGGTGAAATTTTGGTACCCCAATCATTTGGGGAGCCTAGCACCTCTTTGCACTACATCTTCATCCTACATCTGCTTCTCTTGTCCACATCCTATGTCCTTGTTTAGTGAGGACATCCTTGCTGTGCAGCTTCATGTGGGATACTGAGGATCTACTTCAGGGCCCAAAAGAAGCCCTTCCGTGGGAGGTACTTGAGAAATAGGGCTGCAGTATTTCAGCAGATCACCCCACTGCATCCCTTAAGCTCTTCCCACTGCGTAGGAGAGACAGCAAGCCTTCAGATGACCTTCAGATATCTGGATATACGGAAAGGTTTTTTACAATAAAGGTGGTGAGGCACTGGCACAGGTTGCCCAGAGAGGTGGTGGTGCCCCATCCCTGGAGACACCCAAGGTCAGGTTGGATGGACTCTGAGCGCCTGATGGAGCTGTGGGTGTCCCCGTTCACTGCAGGGGAGTTGGACCAGATGTCCGTTAAAGGTCCTTGACAATTCATGTGATCCTATGATTCTATGACCTTGAGCAGACCGCTCCTGTTTGATGTGAAGATGACCACTGTGGCACCGTGCCATAGTGGCACCACCATAAAACAGTGGGAGAAAATGAAGAGCCTTAGAAGACTGCAAAACCAGCAGAAGATAAAAAGGTTTTGTTTTCAGAGGAATCGTAGCTGCACATCTCCAGCCAGACAGAAAATACACCGCCTTCACGGTACATAAACACACAGGCAAAGCACACTGATTTAACAGCAGCAAACTCCGAGCTCCTCAACAGCAGTTCATTTCTGCATTGCCTTTCTACAAGAGCCCACCCCAAACCCAGCTCTGCACAAAGAGAACCGAGCTCCCGTTACCCACGTGGGGCTGGGAGACAACGGGCGGTGCTGAACCCATGCGGGTCGGCACACCGTGCTCATCCATCATGCAACAAAAGCCAGGGGGGATGGTCAGGGACTGGATTTTATGCATGTATATGTATGTATATATATAGCATGGGAGCTTTAAGGAGGAGCTGGAGTTAAAGGACGGCTCTGTGCTCTGTGGGTGCATGGAAGGAGATCCATCCATTCATGGAAGTCAGAAGGGGTGAAGGTACTCATGTGTTTGCCTTGAAAAATACCCAAACTGACCAGTGATGGAGCTTGGCATCCCAAACAGAGCTGAGGTATTGGTATTATGGTACCTCCAATGCTTTCGACCTTCAAGAGTTTGCTTGGCTTCTCCCTTGGGAATATCTGCGGGGCTCATCCAACATCACAGCCCAACAGACAGAGGCCCCAAGACCACACATGCCCCAGTTACAAAGCAAGAAAGAGGCACAGCTTGTTTCAACCTTGGAGCAGTCATCGTTTGATCTGGTGGACATCACAGCACGAACAGAAACTCCTGACCCTGATGTTTCCCCCAAGCAAACCCCTGATCTGAGA
The DNA here is from genome assembly GCA_013399175.1 of Odontophorus gujanensis. Lineage (NCBI taxonomy): Eukaryota > Metazoa > Chordata > Aves > Galliformes > Odontophoridae > Odontophorus > Odontophorus gujanensis. The sequence continues at coordinate 909,051 of VXAB01008334.1, read as the reverse complement.
CCATAATGAGAGATGAACGCTGCACAGATCAGGCACAGAGAAGGGCTCCCTGCCCCACAGACCACACGGATGGGCACTATTAAGAAAACTGAGCATCCTCCCCTCTTGCCCAAAGATCTCCTTGAAAAGTAAAACCAAAACAAAGCCTTACACAAGCACAGCCCTTCCAAGGGCAGCTCCAGCAACACGCCCATGGGCAGACATGCACGGCCGAAAGCAAATAAATCCATCATCTTCCCCGTGTCGATACAGACAGAGCAGGAACTTCAAACCCAATTAGCAGCATCCTGCAGCTTGAGATTCCTCTTTTAACTGAGAAAAGCAGCAAAGCCTTCCTCCGGAGCAGGTACAAAAGCCACCGTGGAGGCTTTTTTGCGCGTGGAAAATCAAAGTCTGACCGTGTGTTTTTGTTGTAGGTCGCACGGGAGCGGTGCTGTCAGCTCCAGAATCCCAACCGCTGTCGGAGAGAACCATCTGATCAACACATCCGACCTCTAGATAATGCTATTAGCACTACTACAGCCAAAAAAGCAAAGGGCTGGTAGAAAAACGGGACCTGAAAGATCAACCGGGCTCCAAGCCCCGACCGTGGGCACGGCCGCCGAAGGGATGGAGCACAACGGGTGACAAACGTCCCCAGACCCAACCCACAAGGCAGGAAGCCAACACAACCAGCTCGACTCGAGGGGAAGTCGGTGCCCAGCGATCCCCCCCGTGCTCCATCTGCCCGGCAGCGCTTCCTGCCCCACGGCCGCTGCGTGGGACGGACGGGCGCATCCCACCGCGACCGCGCTTCCTCCGGGGAGCACTGCAGGGAGTTGGGGGAGGGGGGGAAATAAGGATGTTTTGGAAACATAGGTGGCTTGCAAAGCACTTCGGGGTGTACGTGGATGAGAGGCGCTCCTTATGCACGTCGGTAATGAGCGGGTCACACCCTCACGCGCGGCGCTGAGCAGATTTATGCTGGAATGCCGGAGCACAGGCTGCACATTCAGGTGGCGGTGTGAGCGCCCTTTCACGGGGCGGACGCCGGGGAGAGCTAATGATGTTTGATGAGTTAAGGCCACCGGTGACTCAGGATCAGCAGCAATTAGTTGATTTCTGAGGGAGGAAGGTGCTTTGCTCCATTAAGCTAAAAGCATCCTCCACGGCTCAGCGTGCACAAAGTCATCCCGTCCATCTCCCAGCATTGCCTGCGTGCATTAGGGTTTGGACACAAACAGCCATCTGCATCTTTGTCTCAGTACATTTGGGGTTGGATTCCTTCCCGGCTTCACCCTCGCACCTCGAAGGGGTGCAGGCATTCAGGAAAGGGTCCGACGCAGGGAGATGCAGCCCCACTGATAGGGCTGCTCCTGTTTTGGGGTTGGCTGACAGCACCGCTGATGTCAGTTGTGCTGCCTTTGCTCTGGGGGAGGCTGGTAAGCTCCCAACCTTACATTCCCTTGTAGAATGGGACCAACGATCCACCTCCCTTTGAAGGGTACACAGCAGTGCCTCCGTCACTCGACGCCAGGCAGGTGGATCCCAAAAAAATACATCGGGGGAAAGAGATGGGACTGAGGTCCCCACGAAAGGACAGCATCCACGGGCGGAGGATGAATGTCCCCAGCAAGGAGAGTACCCAACCAGGAGCATCCTCACGACCTGATGATGCCCCGGCACTGGGGTGAGGGATGTGCCGAGTCATAGGGTGGCAGCTCCTCCAACCCCGCACGCAGCCCGTCAGGCAGAGGAGGGCTCAAAGAACAGTTATTTCTTTCAACGAGCAGCGGGGAATGTGACAGAGGCGGCATTCGGACCCTCTTTTACAACTTCCTCAAAATGCTTTGATCTCGGCCGCTAATGGCACAAAGGGCGATCGGAGCTCTTACTGGGGCGATCTTCAAAGCGTCAGAAAGGAATCGAGGGAGGGGAGGGGGAAGGGGGAGAAGTGACCGTTATGGGGTGCGAGGAGGGAAGCGGAGATGCTTCACCTTTACCCCTGGGGACAAAGGTACCCCAGAAGAAGGGCTGTGCCTGGAGGGCCGTGCCAACGAGCACCCGGTGGAGGGGACCCGGAGCTCAGAGCTGTCCCCGCAGCACGGGGCGGCTCCGATGGGAGCGGGTGTGGGGCACGGATCCAACAGCGGGCAGCAGGTGCACGGCTGCTGGGTGAGCAGCTCCCATCCCCNAAGGAGGGAAGGAGAGAAGCAGGGAGGGACCGGGGGGGACACGAGCACCGCCTCCCCCCACCGCTCGCCCGCTTCCAGCAGCGGCTCTGAGCGGGGAAGCAGGAAACCGGCTCACCACGCCTCCCAAGCGCTTTAAAGATACAAAACCCGTCCGCTCCCGACGTTGGGAACCTGGACCACGTAGTGCTGTGACCACCCCTCCCCCCCCC